>JANHFR010003294.1:27122-38513 GCA_032468015.1 Mimophis mahfalensis | reverse complement strand
AAATGTGCATTTTTAAACCATATACGTTTTGGAGATATGTATGTATGTATGTATGTATGTATGTATGTATGTATGTATGTACTATTTGAACAAGAAATGAGGATAGAATAGAAAGTATGTGGATACCAAAATCCACATACTAGATTTTTCAAGTAGCCCTTCAAAAATTTTAGACATCCATAAATGGAAGTCCAATATATATTCTTTTTTTTACATATTTTTATTAGTTTTGAAATTAAAGTTACAGAAAATAAAGAGAAAAAAAACCCTTTTTCATCCGAGAGTGCATTACCCAGTTATTCATCAATAAAATCATCTTACAGCCAATTCAATAATATATTCATATAAATTGCTAATTGTATCCATTATTATTATAATATACACATATAATAATGTTCCAATATGTATTCCAAATGTCATATTTAACTTTAATTCAAATTAGATCATTTAGTTACATAGTTTGCTCTGAAGCTGTTTATAAATTCCATAATCTTAAATATATTTTGCCTTCAGAAGGATTCATATAAATTAAACCAAAGGCTGTTACCTTTGTCTTATATTCCCCACTGATCGTCCTATTTCTTCTCTATTTTTTTTCACTTATACTTATGTGCACCCACTGGATCTACACTTCTAACAATGGTGAAGTCCATTATTGTAGCTGAATACCTCATGCTGACAGAGCCATCAATACAGTCTTGGTTTATTTAATATATTATGCATTGGGGTATGCATAAAATCTGCATTTCTTTATTTATTACTACTATCACCTCCCAGCACATATTCTGCCTTACTTTTAAACCCTAATGGAATCAATCAAACAGAAACAAGACACGGGGACTGAAGCAGTGTTTACCATGGTGAGAATAATCTTGTCCTAAGCATGAACAATATACAAGTAATGAGTGAAATCTAATTTCCTACTAGTTTATTGAAACTGCTGTTCATCACAAATAGCAAATTACGTGGCAGTAAAAAGAAAGGTCTGAAAAGATAGGAGGATTATGAGACACAAATGTCACTACAGGCTTTCAATTGCAGAAAATCTTGATGTATCCCATTGTTGCTGTGGGTAGGGAATTTACATTTCAAGGCAGTTGCTCTTTCTGAAATTGGGGAAACAAAGTCAACTAGCTTGGTGCTTTTATACCATCTTATTGTCTGCTGAAGAGACCCTAATCTTCTTGGAAGAAAACTGGCAGTTGGTTGTGTGCTTTGTTTTGTGTCTCTGTGTTGTTATTTTTTTAACTCATTAACATTGGGCAATGTCACTTCTTGTTTTACTGCTAAAGTACAAGAAAGGACAGATCTGCAAACTGTCAAGACATTAGAGAAGCATTCTGGGTGAAACAGTTGGGAAATGAAACTTCTGGTCACCTCGAAGTGAGCCAGTTCATTTTTCATTTCTCTGCTATATGAGGTGAGAAGGACCTTGATCCCAGGTGTTTTATTTATTTATTTTTATTTATCGAACTTTTATACCGCCCTTTTCCTAAGGGACTCAGGGCAATGAACAATAAAAACACATATAATACAAAAATTAAAACAGAATTAAATCAATTTGGGAATGGCTGGTGAATCTGAAGCACCTGGATAACCTGGCGCTGGAGCGTCTGGAGGTGTGGACATCTCTGAACATGGTGGGGTTGGTTCATCTGGATCAGGTGAGTCTTTGGGTTAGCAGTCTTGTTGGTCTGATGTTCAGGCTTCACTGTCAGAGAAGACTGGAGCTGTGCTGTCATTTTTGGGGATGTAAATTCCAAGTTCATTTGAATGGATTGTGGAACAGCTGATGCCTTCTTTGAAGGTGACAGACCTGGAAGTAACAATCATACACCCTTCATCGTAGTCTTTAGACTCTGGTGCACAGCCTAAGAACCTAAGTCTCTTTGACATCTTGCCCCCTTCTTGAGTAGTTGCTCGGGGTTGTTGACCCAAGCATAAAAGCCAAACAGGTGCAGGTATGCAAGATTGGGCTTTCTGCCATAGACCATGAAGTAGGTAGGGCATTTGGTCTATGACACTGCTCTGTGTCTTATTCAATATGTAGTTTGTGAATAGGACCACCTCAGCCCAGAACCCATAGCTAATGTCAGCATCAGTGATGAGACTTTTTGTCATTGTCTGGAGCACACAGTTGCATCATTTAACCACTCCATTCTGAGCAGGCATAAAAGGAGATGTCTTCAGGTGTAGGATCCCCTCCTTCATCCATGTCTGGAACTGCCTGGACATAAACTCACCCCCTCAATCACTCTGGATCTGAGTGATGCACAACTTGTGCTGGGTTTCAATAAGGTTGTAAAAGTATTGAAAGGTTTCAAAGACTGACTTGTCTTTGAGGGTGTAGACATGGCCTTATCTACTGTAGTCATCAACAATCATAAGAAAATAGTGCTTCTTGCCCAATGAGGCCTTAAAAGGGCCAACCAAATCAATGTGCACCAGTTGATATGTGTACTTTGCACTACAGGATGACCTTTTGGGGATAGAAGCTACCTTATACTTAGACTCCTTGCAAATGGCACATTCCAGAAAAACACTGCAATTCTGCAAATCTAGACCCTCAGAAATTCCTGCATCTTTTGGATGACAGGAAAGCTAGTGCAGCCTAGTTTGCAATGTAGGATGTGCATGCACCTTGTGTGGAGAGGCTTACCTAAGGACACACCCTTTTCAACCCTAGAGGAAACGGGTGCCTTGGGTCCCTTACCAGAAGTCTTAGCATTCTTAACTGGTTTGACATTTATAGCAGGTTTGACATTGACAACAGGCTTTGCATTTGCATTGTTGCTTTTAGATACCTTGGGGGTAACCTGAGGAGCTTCCTTTTCTCTGTGTGCACTAGCTCCTTTTGGGCCTTTGCTCCATTGGTTTGGAGTCTTTGGCCTTAGCTTTGGCGAAAAATAAGGCAGGCCATCAATAATCACAGTCCCCCAATAATGTTACCATTCTTGGTCACATAACTCCCACCATTCTTAGATTTTAACTCTACTGTGCTCCCTTCACATAGCTTAACAATGCTTAAGAGATGTTAGTAATATCAGGAACATGTAAAACATCAACAATGTCCCCAACTCAGGTATTTAAACAACCCCTTCTCCTACAACCTTGGCACTGACTCCTGTGGCAATTTTCATGGAGGAATCAATGGGATGAAGCCCTTTGAAGCACTGCTTCTTGCTGGCAATGTGCTGGCTTCCTCTAGAGTCCAAGAGTCAAAGGCCCTTGGGGTTGCAGTTGGATGAACTCGGAATGTCATGGAAAGTTTCATTTATGTAGGAACCTCTGGAGTCACCTCTGCCTTGGCCAAGACCACTTCTATTCCCTTTTCCCTTTTAGCAGGCCTCAAACTGTGATGCTGTGGGCAATCCTGCTTGTAGTGCCCCTGGGATCCACAGATGTAGTATCTGGGTACTGCATTCACTTTCTCACTGTAGTCTTGTTTCTTGTGGTGGGCCTCTGCTCTCTGCACTGTGTGTTGCATCTCCTGTCCTCATGAATAAGTCTCCCAGACAAATATTCTATGGACTGGACTTCCTTTGGTAGCCCATCTATGGAAATAATAAAAGTTGCATAGCTTGGGTCAAGTGATGTTAACACTAATGAGTGGATGCCCTGGATCTAGACCTCAATATTGATAGACCTACTGGAGGCTGAAGACTCAACATAGGAACCAGGACTGTCAGAAGGAATGCTGGAGTGATATCCATCTCATCTAGGTGAGCCAGGTAATCAGAAGGGACCAGTATGACTCTGGAGGGCACTGAGAAGATGCCATGGGTACAAGGATCTCATCCAGAGGATCTCAGAAGACCGTCAAGAAAGGTGAGTGTTGTAGCAGTGGGCGGAGGAAGGATGCTGGGCTGTGTGCCTTGGTGGTACTGGTCCTCCAGGGTCATGCATCTCTGATGCACCAATTGAGGGTCATGCCATGATGCCAAAAGCCACAACTAGGATTTAAATGACAGCTTGTACATCCAACATGGTAGTTGCACTGAATCTGGTTGTCCACCAATCTGGGATGGCCATCTGGACCACTGGGGTGCCAGATTGGCTTGCCAGAGCTGGTTGCTTGGTCCAGGCAGCCAGGTGTTGCTTGCCTCAGGCTACCGGTGAGGCCAGCAGAGAGGTTGGGTGGCTTTGCAAGATCACTGCAGCCACAGGGGCTGCCCACTGTATGATTGGCTTGTGTCAGGCTGGCTGGGAGATTACAGCCACTTGGGCTGTCATCTGGAGTTCCGTCATGAGACCCATGGGCACCGCCATGTTGGAACTGGAAGCCACCAGAAGTGACGTTTCCACCTTTTTTTTTTTTTTTTTGGTGCTAAAGTCCATGGTGTGAAAACCAGTGGTGTGAAATCCACCTCAGTGGCTGCCACCATGTTGGGGGAGCCTCAGCAAAGACAGGTAATCTCTTACTGGGCTCATCTCCATCTCTGATTCCTCTTCTAACTCTTCTGCTGCCACCACTTCTGCTGCTGATGCCACTGTTTCCAACACATCTGGGGTTGTTTCAGTGGCATCCATCGGTGCACCAGCTGTGGAGATCATCTGAAGTCCTGGCCAGCTTGGGGATAGGTGCACATCTCTATTCACTTGGAGACCTCTGGTCACAACTGGAGATCTGTGCTTGGGAGGTGACTTCGGTTTCTTCTTGGATCTGGTGGGGATCTTGCCTGGCATCCAAGGGCTTAGAAGCATCTTGGTAACCATCCTCTGCTACCAAACTGTGAGGACGATGATGATGGCTATTGATGGATTTTGAGATGCTTCTAACCAAAGAAGATGCTGAAGGCAGATGCTTGAATCAGAACATAACTTTATTAAGAATAAACAAGAACAAACAAAATAAAGGCTGTCTGTGTGTTCTTATAGATGTAGATGTAGATATGCAGCATGCACGTCTGTCCTGGTAAGAACATGGTACAAAAAGCAAAACATGGTGGGTGAGGAGGGTTTATTTAGGTAGGTGATAATCCCTCCTCTTCCTGTAGGTAGTGAAGGTGGGAACATCTGGATGCTCCCACCTAGTGGCTGTAAGGTAGTAATGCCATGGCTTGTTATTGTTGTTAGTTGCGAAGTTGTGTCTGACCCATTGCGACCCCATGAACAATGTTCCTCCAGGCCTTCCTGTCCTCTAACATCCCCCAAAGTCCATTTTAGCTCACACCAACTGCTTCAGTGATACCATCCAGCCACCTCATTCTCTGTCATCCCCTTCTTCTTTTGCCCTCAATCCTTCCCAGCAGTAGGATCTTTTCCAGTGAGTCCTTTCTTCTCATTTGGTGGCCAAAGTATTTAAGTCCCATTTTCAGGATTTGGCCTTCTAAAGAGCAGTCAGGGTTGATTTCTTCTAGGACTGACCGGTTCAATCGCCTTGCAGTCCAAGGGGCTTGCAGGAGTCTTCTCTAACACCACAGTTCAAAGGCCTCAATTCTTTGACACTCAGCCTTTCTTATGGTCCAGCTTCCACAGCCATGTGTGATATCATGGCTAGAACAAATTAAAATATTTATTTAACAATAAGAGCAGAAAATAAAACGCTATGTTCTAAAAGATACCCTTTCCTCACTCCTGCATAACTAACCATGAAAACCCTACAGATCTCTGTAGCTACTACAAGAGTACAAGTTAGCAAGGGTTGCCTGGATTAGTAAGATTAGAAGAATTGCCAGGATCTGATTTTATAGTGGCATTTTGTCATAAAAAATTGGATGATCTTTCTCAAATCAAAATTATTTACAAGCAGTTGTGTGCCCTGTTTGGAGAACATGGGGTCTTTGTATGTATTTCTTTGTGCTTTTGGCATTAGATTTGCACAGTTATCCATCTGGAAAAAGAACTTCCTCCTATGACTCAGAACTCACTGCTCATCTTAATGGCAAAAGACTGATGTTTTTTGTTTGAGCTTTTTCCTCTGTAGACATATTAAGATGCATAAAAAGTCATTGGTCTGATATTCCTTTTTCTAACTCACTTTTCTAATTTCAACATTTCATTTTACTGGGGAAGTGTTGCGCAGGGAGAATTATATCTCTCAGTATAGCTCATTAAAGAGAGCTAACTGTAAAGTGCATCATTTAGAATAACGAGGTGGTCTCTTTTGACTTTGTTGATGGCTGTTAGCCATCAAAATTCTTTTTCTTAATAGGTATCTCCACTCTCTAATTAGGACTGTCATGATTTTACATAGCATGCAGTGTATGGAGTGTTTGAAACTCTCCCACTGTTTCAGGGTATTAATATTTTTAACCTTTTACATTCCTTGAATTAATCTTGTGGATTTCATCCTGGCACATTTCCCCCCCAAAATAAGGCATTCTTTAACAAGAAGTGTTCAGTTCTAACTTAGCAATGTGCTTATGAGTGATCAGACTCTGTGTAATAATTGTTATGGATCAGCTGTGACAATTGCACCAGATGATTCACTATCATGTCTAAGAGACTTGAGAGTTAATCATGGCAGAGTTGTTTTTTTTTAAAGGCAAGACTACAGCTGTGCACCATGCAGTGCAGTTCATAGCTGGGGTGGGCAATCAGCGATTCATGGAATTAATAGCCCTTTCATGTACTAAATTCTCTGCTCCTTCATAATCTCCAGAAAGCATAGCCATTACAGTTTTAGTATTTCCTGGATGCTGGATATTGAAAGAAACAGGGCCTTTCATGAGATCAGCATCTTCCAACAAGACCAAAAATTGTAAAACCATCTCTGCATAAAGCCAAGGATACCCCAAATTCTTAACAGAAAAGACTCTATGATCGCTGGTCCTTCAGAATCAAGGATTGACATAAAAGTAACATGACTACAATTTGATTTGTGACATGTTATAACAGTATGAGTTTCAGTTGCTTTTGTGTGGTCTAGCTCAAAAACCTTGTTCAGCTCTTCTGGAACTAGACACTGGAGTCATTAAGGGAACTTTGTGAAACCCTGCACCTTAATCACTCATGTCTTGGTCATCTTGCACCTGGACTATTGCAATGTGGGGTACACTTTAAGATAATTTGGAAACTTCAGCTAGTAAAAATACATAACTGGGAACATATTTAGGGTCCTTGAAGTGGTTCATTTAACACCTCTGATACAAGCTGCACTGTTTACCAATTTACTTCTGGATCCAATTTAGGATGCTGGTTATTGTCTTTAAAGATCATTATGGCATGAGTCTGGGTTATCAGAAGAATCATCTCACTCCAATGAGATTGACCTTCCCCATTCATGCCACCAGAAGGAGTATGCTGCGGATTCCATCAGCCAAGGGATTATGGCTGGTAGGGTCCAGCAGAAGAGTCCCGTCAGAACTGCCATGCTGCTGTGCCAGGCCATGCTTTGCTAGATGCTGATCTGCCATGCACAACAGGTGGGGAGGGCCTACGGGACGGGATAAGGAGGGGAGCAGAATAGAAGAAGGGGGAAAGTATTCATTGTGCTGTCCCCTGAGAGCCACTGGTCAGTACATGGAATGTGGTACCATCCAGCCTGTGCAAGCTGGGACTGTTACCACAACAATTTGTTTGAATGTTTTTGGACAGTAAAAGATAACCATGGGGGGACTGGAAGAAAAGGGAAAAGTTAACCTGATGATTTAGGCATGAAACACCAGGTCTGGCTTTGCTACTGTAGTTTCATCAACCATGAGTTTGAGAGTCTTTCTTTTCTAACTGACCATAGTGGAACAGCTGAGAAACCCTTTCTTCTGTGGCTTCTGCCTTTTGGAATATCATCCCCTAGAAATGAGATCCATCCCCACCTTCCTGGCCTTCAATAAGGGACTAAAAACCTGCTTCTGCTAACTGGCTTGCGGCCCAGAGGGAGGTGTACCATTTTGGAAATGACTAAGTATATCAGATAAGATCCCACCTCCATTCCAGCATGTACTGATCTTTTATTTAAGCCAATGTTAACCATTTCAGTTTTAAGATTTGATGTTTTAATTTTAATTGCTTATATTGCTTTTATGATACTGTACATAACATGTACTGTATGTACATGTTATGTACAGTATGTACTGTATGTAACTTTGTGTTGTGCATATAGCACTTTTTTGTGGAATTAGGAGTGCTGGTAGAGGAGATGGGAAAAATTAATAACTTCAACTCAAGGCAATCTTGAATCCACAACAATAGCAGAATTCAGAGGCATAACAAAATTATTTTTGTACCATCTTGTACGTACATATGTAGGAATGTATGTATGTGTGTGTGTATGTATGTCAACATGACATTTGAGCAAAGAGTTTGAGTTGTATCAAAGATCTTGAATTGCATCAACATGAGACTGCTTTTGTCATTTTCACTGCCTCTTCCATAGATGTGTCAGCTTGAAGCCTCCCTGGCATAAAAAAAGGGACTGTGGCTATATTGGATCTAAAATGCCAGCAGAGCTCCATTTTGTTTTAAGAGCTATTGTCACTGGCTTCCAAAGTACCCAGTGAATTACTGACATTAATACATTAAATCTGCATGTGGTCATCTGGAATAGATGTCTACTCAATTCCACTGGTGGAGTTTTCTTCATCCTAATATTTTTTAGATGGGCACCCCTGGGGAAGCAATGTTTAAATGTTCATTATAAAATAAAACTGTCAAAGAGACCAGTGGAGGAGATTATTTGAAATTTATTTCATCCTTTTTAATGAAATTGCCCCCTCTCAGTAGTACTTCTCCACTCATACAGTCAAAAGTTAGTTAAGTAAGATCTAAGTATGATTGCCTTACACAATATAAAAGGCAATACAATTAAAAATAAGTCACGCTGGGTTTTTGGGGGTTTTTTCAGGAAGGGAGGGAGGGAAGAAGGAAAGAAGGAAGGAAGTTTCAACAGGTAGCTTCCTTTTATTAATGGCTAATAAAAACAATTTTCTTTCACCAGTTTTTAATTGGAACGTCATTTGCTAGAATTATTATTTTCCTCCAGGTTGAAAAGTTTTCTGTTCTCATTCCCTGCTTTATACAGATCAGAATCTCAAAATTAAAGTCCTGAAAAGCAACTGGAACCAGAAGTTACTATTGAAGATGAACAAATTCCTCTGAAGATAACTGAAACTGAGTCACTGGATTTACAAATTTAACTGGATGATCAAAAGTTGAAAAAGATATTCTGATTTTTATGTTAATTTTATCTGTTTAATATAATCCTTTAAAAAAGTTTTAAAAAGTAAATTCAAATGGTCACTAAACAAAGCAGTAGTTAAGCAAAGACTGCCTGTAGCTGGGTACTCTGCAGATTTGCACACTTTTAAATGCAGTAAAGTGACCTTGGAGATAGCTATGGAATCACTTAATTCAACTCCTCCTGCCCATTTCAATTTTGACATGCATCATGCCTAACAAGTAAATAAAATTGTAAAAAAATAAAAGAGTTGGAATCATGATTAGTTTAAATATGGTTGATTTCAGCTGCTTTATTGTATTTCAAGATACACCCAGACACACTCAAAATAGTACGAAGCAATGTATCATCTGACGATTTAGATAGTCAAATGAAAATATGGGTGCATGGTGAGGAAATCATTCAGTCTTTCAGATGGCTCAGTTCAAATAGACTAGACTGAGTTGGAAGGGACCTTGGAGGTAATCTATTCCAAACCCCCTGCTTAAGCAGGAAACCTGATACCATTTCAGATCATTGTTATCCGATCTCTTCTTTAAAAGTTCTAGATTGTTCCTCTCCTTAATTAGTTTCCATCTATTGCTTCTTGTCCTGCCCTTGGGTGCTTTGGAAGGTAGCTTAACTTCCTCTTCTTGGCAGCCCCTGAGATACTGGAGCACTGAGATACTGAAACACTACTATCATGTCAGCCTGTTAAATATTTTGCAGAGCAGGTTTACTCTGTGTTAATGGATCAGTGGATCATAGTGGAGACGTAGAGAGAGATCACAGCCGCAGATATTGAGAAGACAACTTTATTTACAACCTATCTTACATGAGGTAGTCAGACATACATAAACAAAACAGAAAGTAAAGGCTAGGGCTGTGAGCCCAACACAGAACAGCTCCCTACATCTAATACAACACCACCCAATGGCTAGGAGTACGAGCCTCTGATATTTATACCTTCTCATGGTAATGATGACTGACACATCACATGGGTCTTCCAGGACGGTTGAAATCTGCCCAGCACCAGACCATGTCTCCAACTTGTTAGTGTGTGTGTGACCAGGACCCTGTCGGCCATCTTAAGTACACTTTTACAATACAAACATTTTTTAATAAAGTGTGAAGTGAAATAATTCAACACAGCCCTAGGCCTTCTTTTCATCAAACTAGACATACCCAATACCAGTAACCTCTCTTTATATGCAGTCATTCAAATCATTCAGCCATTCTCCATGAAAGTTAACATATCCTGTTTTCAAAGTTCTGAATATTTAGGCAAAGCAATACTGATGATATAACTAATGTTCACATATTAAGTTCAACCTATGTATGTGGGGAAGTTACAAACAAAAATGGCTTCAGATATTCTGTACATTTGGCATGAGAGACACCTTCAAAAGCTTCTGTAAATTTCACACTCGTCTTGATAATATAGAAAAACCAATTATTGCTAACTTTTATATTAAAGAAAAGCAGTGTGAATCTTGTCACATGCAAATATCAGGGTATAAAGAAAAAAAATGTCAGTTGGTGATAGTAAATATTTTCAAGTTTCCTTAAGCTATGCTTTTTAATAAAAGCAAGTTGTTTTAGATCATTAACCAGAACATCATATACTTTTATAGTAACTTCTGTTGTGTTGAAGAAAGACCTTTTAATAATGCTACAGGTGAAATTTCACCTGCTAGTATTTGTGAATGTGTAGAATTAATGTGCATGAATACATCACCAAATCACATTAATTAGCATCATTGTTATTATTATTGGCACCCAAAAGAGTGCTAATCTGATTTCATTCAGTGAATCTGCAAGCTACACCATGGGGCAGTACAGCAAGTTCTTGTGTAATTGTTAAGATATGAGAAAATAGGATGAAGTAAAAATGCAAATTCAATTAACCTTCAAAGCTTTACTAAAAATACAGAGAAAATTTTATTGACTCTAAACCCAAAAGGAGAATTCAATTAGACTGTCTGGTCATCTACAGTGAGCAAAATATATTTCATTATCCATATGTAGATATTGAAATGTTATATCTACATTGAAAAACTTGATTAAAAACCATTTTTAATCTCCAACATATTCAACATATGGATGACATTGCTTATCATGTTATGTGAGCAATCAGACAATGTAGATTTATCTCCTATTTTCATTGAACCCAGGAAAAGCAACAGATATAATTTATACTTTATTTTACTCTACTTTTTTCTTTACTAACATGACCAAAACAGCAGTAAAAAAAAAATACAATAGCACTTAAAGCATGGACAGAAAAGTAAACT
>JANHFR010003293.1:342280-354211 GCA_032468015.1 Mimophis mahfalensis | reverse complement strand
ATGAGGGCTGTTGCTAAAACACATTGTAAGCCGCCCTGAGTCTTCAGAGAAGGGCGGGATATAAATGGGATTAAAAAGAAAAAAGTATCCTTTGGAAAAAAGATAAAGCTTCAACAGGAAGAAATCAAGCATAAAAGAGGTCAAGTCTCACTCAACAGCAGAAAAATAAAGAATGTCAGATAAGCACGGAAAATTGTGTTCAGAAACTTTTGAGGGATCAAGAGGTATTGCAGTTATGGATCGGATTATAATAAAAGCCTTAAAAAAGAAAAAGAGGCTTGATCAATCAGGTTGTGAATTTGAAAGTATTTTGAAACTAATTGCCCTATTGAATATTCTATATCTGAATAAGTTGTTAATCTGTCTCGTGTGTTCAATTATATTCATTCTTTTCCATACTTTTGTGTCACTCTACCTGTTTTATTGAGGCATTAAGAGCCAGTTCAGTTGCTTCTTTTTTTGTCTCACAAAATATTATGGTTCGTCCATGACTCCCGCTGTAGACTTGAATGACATCTCCAATCACTGCAGCTCTTTGGGACCAATGACATTCGATGGCTAAATGCTGCCAATGGGGGTGATAGACAAAAAATGTGAAATTCTGGTTGCACATCCAAGCCCGCCATCTCAACACTTTCTACTACATCATACCAACACCCTTATAGAAAGGGGAGTGTATGCATACATGTTAATGATTTCCACACAGATGCCGTTACAGTGTTAATCTTATGCTATTATAAAAAGTTAATTTACCTCTACAGTCATAGCAGTTTTTTTAGTCTTCTTTCCAATAAGATCAACTTGCTCATATTTGGATTTCATATATTTCTTTGCTACATTGTAAACCCACTGAGGGCAAGTTGCAGAAAACAAGAGGGTCTGTGGATTATCTTCAGAATCTAAAACAAATAAATAACACACATAAACTTTTAGAAAATCCATATAGGTTCTCATAAAAGAGCAAAGCAAGAAACATTTATATGATATCTAGAAATATACCTTCTTTGAATCTGAATGCCCTGCTTTCAGTTTGCAGCATGTTATTTGAAAAACTCAACAGATTTCACGTTTCAGACATTCCCGAAATGAGCAAAGTAGCATCCAATGATTTGAATTCACAATCTTTTGCACATCTCTAATCACTGCTATGTAAAAATATAATCAACAAGGGAACGCATCTGAACTTCCGGTTTGACTTCCAGTGGTTCTGGACGCGAGGCTCACAAACTGTGCCACCTCGCCTCAGACTTTTTCAGCCAGAGGGCTCCTACAGGAGCCTAAGCCGCCCTGTAGGGGTGGCGGAGCGATGGGGAGCTGCCAGGAACAGTGAGGGAGCCGCATCTCACCTCTCTGACTTAGGAAAATCCCTGAAGCCAATAGTGGAATAAAGCGGCAGCCAACATGGCTGCCACAAAGTCGGGACCATCCAGGACCAAAGATCGTGCTCGTGGAGAACTGAGATGAACAGCAGTTATGATAGGTGAGCAAATATTTGTTACAACTCAGAGAGTAACCTCAGGATAAATAGCCAACAAATCTCAACAACAGAATGCAAATCGGCACAACATTTGGGTGTGAGAGAACTATACTGAATTACCTAAAAAGCATTGTGGAAACAAGAGGAAGGGTCTACAATCCCCAGGCTTCAAAGCAGAAACTGGAAATACAAAACCCTAAACTATTGGAGGCTGTGACTAGGCAGAGGGTGAATCCCCACCTCTTAGTTCCATGATGGTCATGGTGATCAGATTGGAGATATGGGGAAGCAGGAGAAGATTGGTTCACGTGATAGGTTCTCTCTGGACTGCGAGAAAATAATCCAAAAAATAGAGGAGATATTTCAAATTGGACATAAAATTGTAGAAATCATGGCAGAAGATTTGAATATTCATGAGACAGAAGATATGAGGCACCTGACTGGGCAAAGGAAGGAGGAAGAGGTGGAACATGGAGAGATTGAACAGGCACAACAAGAAGGGCTGGCAGAGTTGGTCAAATGGCCCAATCAATGTGTAAAAGACTGAAAGGGAAAAAGAACTGGGGAAAAATAGAGGATTCGAAGCCTGGAGAGACCTGCGACATCATTGATAACTTGGGAGACTCAACAGTGGATGATAATGAGAGGGGTGTGGAAACTGAACAAAGATGACTGTGATGAGAATGAGAACCAAGGGAAAAGGCTTGGGTTACAATGAGGAAGAAGAAAAAATCTGCAGTCCCAAAAAGAAGACGAGATGATGGCTAGTAATAGTTATTTTGAATGGGGGTATATTAGAGTATGAATTACAGTACAAATAGAAATAATAATTTGAAAATTCATGAATTTACAATGTTAGGCAAGTGATTTTATATTGTTAAATAGTGCCTTAAAGAAGGGGGTGTTAGTATTAGAGTGATGAAAGGGAGAGTATATATTGTTATTCTGAAAGATTAATATGGATAATATTTTGAAGGAATTTTGGTGGATTTTTTTTTAAAGGGGGGGAAAATAAATAAATGATATAAAAACAATGGTAATATTATAATTTTTACAATTGATTTGAGTTGCTTAATTGTGATAATATCGTTACAAATTAATTTGGTGTTGATTGCTTATATTATAAGAAATAGGGAAGAAAATAGTATTAATTTCAAAGAATTTAAATGAGTGTTTTTTGACTGGGACAATACTAAGAAAGTTATTATTAATAGAAGCAAATACAAATGGAATGAGTCTGAATGAAGCTTACTATTATAATGTAATCTATACAAAGGAAGAGTAATTAATTTAGTTTAGGAAGAATGAATTGCTACTATGGAGAGTGTATTACAAATAATACCCCAAACTAATTTTGGCTGATTTATTTACTGGAAATGCATGATATGGAATTGATGAAACTTAATGTCAATAAAACAGTGGCAATGAGAATAATGTATAAATTAATGTGCTTTTTAGTGACTGTTTATCATATAATGGAGACAAGCAATAGAATTAATTCAACTAATTGAACTTTGTGAGATACGATGGAATATGACATGGGAAGAATGTTGTTGTTGTTATTATTGTTGTTGTTAGTTGCAAAGTCGTGTCCAACCCAACACGACCCCATGTTATTATTAGTATAATCAATAGAAGCAATTATAAGGAATTACAATGGAATTAACATATTGGAAATGGATTTAATTAATTTGACTTGAGAATAATGAAAGCTAGAGAGTAAGGCTTGGTTTGAGATATTGGCTATACATTGTTAGGATAAGATTGTAGAAAAAAATGTAAATTTTGAGAATATTATAGAATATGATAAGAAGCAACAATAATCTTATGATTTAAATTTACATGATATGTATGACTGTATTATTGTACCCCGAAACAACTCTGTTCACAAATGAGACATATTTGTAAAGGAAAAAAATAAAAAAATATTTTTTAAAAAAACAAGAGAACACATCTCAGAATAAAACGCAAACTGATTATTTGTGTGCTGTCATCATTGCCAAATACTTCCAAAGTATTTTTGAATGGGCCAGCAAGAAAGAAATAAGGGAATAAATTATAATGCTTTTAGTATACAGGTGGTCCTTGCTTAACAATCACTCATTCAAACTTGCAATGTCTCTAAATAAGTGGTACTTATGAACAGTCCTCAAAAGTTCTGGCTGTTGCAGCATCCCTATCAATGGTCAGTATTTGTGACATTTTTCGCCAACTTCCTACAAGCAAAGTCAGCAGAGAATCAATAGGTCGCAAATGATGACATGATGTCCTCACTTAACAATGGCATGGGATTCTCTTAGACTGCAATTAGGAAGCGCAAGAACAGCTGTTGCAGTCATGTGACATCCCATTTTATAACCACGTCACCTAGTGATTTTTATTCTACTCCCAATTACCTTTGATAACCTGTATCCCAGATTATTTTGATATAGGTTTTTAACTACATTCCAGTTCTTTATATTCAGGCCCTATGACATATTATAATTGGCTCCAAATTAAACTTACTGTATGAAGTTAAATTTGACACAGAATCAGTGAATGGATCAACTGGTTTTCCTACTCTTGCACTTACTCCCTTACATATTCTCTGAGCATTAAAACCCAGAAACAGAAGATTCCAAAATGGAACAGATACACAGACAACAAGTTTACCTTTCTTATAAGAATTCACTAAGATTTCTTCTACTTGTTCAGCAAATCCCATATCCAACATCTGATCAACTTCATCCAAGACGACATGTTTCAATTTAGAAATGTCCAATTTATTATTTTGGAGGTGATCTTTTATTCGACCAGGAGTCCCAACCAGGATGTCAATGCCATTTCTAATTAGATCCACTAGAAGGAATTTTAACATGTTATTTATCAAACAATGCTTAACTCTAAGAATTATTGTAAGGCCAATGTTCTGAAATCTGTCAGCATTACTTATGAGTTTGAACCATATTAGTCACCAAACAAGATCCAACAGTTTTCATCTTCATGTACCTAATTTAATACATATTCTAAATAATTTTACAAATATAAGAATCTAAAGCCACAATGAACATTTACTTTATACTAAGCACCGTTCTAAAGTATCTAAAGCATCACACTAAAATGTTCCTTCAAGTATGCACAAGACTAAATTTATTTTGTTTCACTTTGATATGTATGTTTTCAGTTATTTCAAATAACACATTAAAATAACATTACAATTTATTTACATGTCCAAAAAATGAACATGATGCATTACAATAATTTTTAAAAAGTATCATGGACCAATATAATGCACATTAAAAAAAAAAAACAATGAAGAGAATTTTTAAAAAGGTATTTTTAAACTGAAATCAAAAAGCAACTTGTACTTCCTTACATTGTCCATTATATGCTGTTCCTCCATAAAAACAAGCCACAGTAAGTTTCTTTGTAATATCTTTGAAGTCTCTGGCAACCTGCATTGCCAATTCTCTGGTTGGAGTCAGAACTAATACCTAATTACAAACAAAATCATTTGTGAAATCCTGTACAATTAGACAGCACTAAGAACAAGGTGAATCATCTTCCCCATTCCCCCAGACTTAATCAAGATGTTAAGGCAAATACATCTGCAGCCCACATAATGAAAGCAGGATCACTATGTACTTCACATCATATGAGTAATTTATGTATTTTTGTCCCCCCACTCAAATTTGTAATTTTATTATGACTTCATTACCCTTGGTGAACGGCCTCTTTTTCTTTCCTGTGGATCTCTATCAAGTTTTTCAATTAATGGAATGGCAAAGGAGAAGGTCTTCCCTGTTCCTGTCCGAGCTTGGGCAATTACATCCTTGCCTTCGAATACTGGCTTGAAAGTCTTCACTTGTACTGGAAACAAGTAGGTGACACCACGAGCTGTGGAAGAATACTATTAGATTTTCTCTAGAAAAATATATGCTTATCATGATTAGTCCTTAATTTTTTCTGAAGCAAAACTTTAAAAAAGAAAATACACAAGAGACTGTAGAAAATAAACACAATTGCAGCCTGCAGGCAGCTTTTCCAGGGAGAGAACATCCAAGCATAGTGATGAGGGTAAAGACCCAAAAATGGAGGACCAAGAGCAGAGCAATGAGTTAAAGAGCCAGAAGTAAAGTAAAGTGAAGTGAGAGACAAAGCCAGGAAGTATAGTGAAGAAAGTTTGCTCTCTGCTCCCTCCCACATTTATTGGACCAATAGCAAAGGTGGTTACATAATACAGCATTACATCATACATAGAAGAAGTCAACAGAAGGCAGCAGAGATATCCTCTAAGCATTCTCATGGGAAACAGGGCAATTAGTGAGTTACAGGAATATTTCCAAGGTAGGCCAATCTGGAGTTCCTTCTAAAACCTTTCTCATGGGAAAAAGCATGAGGAGACAACAGGGCTTGCCCCGGCCCGCCTCTAATGCCAAAACCCATAATCCATGTTCCCGGGGAACTATACTTCCACCTGCAATATTCCTACAAGAGACTATACTAGAGGCATTTTTATTATTTACAAATTACTACACTCTGTCACGTGGAGTACATCCAAGTCCAGCATTCCACCTAAAAGCAACAACACCTGTCAGATCTATGAATCAAATCTTCCTTCCAGCCTTCTTCCTAGAACAGTGTTTCTCAAGCTCAACAACTTGTGTGGACTTCAACTCCCAGACTTCCAGCCAACATAAAATTGAAGTCCACAAATCTTAAAGTTGCTGAGACTGAGAAAAGCTGTGCTAGAAATTTACCCATAGTTAATTCCATAGATCATGGCTTTTTTTTCTTTTGTCCTGAGGCTACAACTAATTGCTTAACTCTAGAATGATCCTGAACTCTAGAATGATAAAAAATGTCTGGAGACAACCTCCCCACAGAAAAGGATTTCATACTACTCAGGTGTTTGCACCAAGAAATTATAGCTCTCGTCATTTTTAACCAAGCTGTATATAGTTTGCATATTTTCATGAAATGTTGTATTATTACCAAACTTATTATTCCCCAACTTTTATCTCTGAGCTTTTCTAAAGAACATGAAATTTATTCATGTGCAGGATCTAGAAGAATCACAGTAACCTGAGAACAAGCCAAAATTTTGACCCCTTATTTCCAAAAGAAAATAATAACATATTCAGTTGAAAACCAAGTTAAGTTCTATGCAAATCTTGTGCAGACAGTAATTCATCAATGAATTTAAGAATATTTCAATTATACAGATTCTCATCTGCTATCAACAAATCCTCTCATGCAGAGATCATCAGGCTACCAGATAGAAAATAAGTGAAAATTTCCTTCGGGCTGAAAAATGGGTTTACCTTTCAGAAGATCAAGGGTTGCTTTAGAGATATCAAAATTGGCAAAAGCACCTTCCTTTTGTTCTGCTGTTAATTCCTATTTTAAACAAAAATAAAAAGCAGTTACAGAAAGTGTAAGATTTTAATTCCAAAAAAACATTTAAAGAACTGAAAGAAAAAAAAGCATCTACTGTACAATATTCAATATATTCCCAAGGGAAAAAAATTAAATGCAACTAATGTTACAATTTCTTTACAGAGCAATAATGTATGCATGCATGCATGCGTGTGTGTAAATAACACAGACATTGTAAGGATGTTAAATACAAAATGCACCAAAGATAAACATCAGAAATACAAAGAGTAGGAAAATATAAAATAATGGAGGATAAAACTAACAACTGTGTTGTGATATTTTCTGCATGGTAGCATGTACCATATGGAATATGACAAAAGAACACTGGTAATTCTAAAAGGTTGTTTTCAGTTATTAATACACAGATGTATTATTTCATAACTTTAGGATCTGATTACTGCTATGTTTAACAATATATGAACCTGCCTGTTAAGTAGCATCACTGGTCCACTGAGCTTAGTACTGAAGAATAGCAGTTCCTTAACAATGAAGTGAGTTGCTGGCTCAATGGGCTTCACTCCGTTACTCATGCCCTGATCTTCTTCAGGGTGAACTACTATAATGTGCATTGCATGGGACTGCCCTTGATGAGCATGCAGATGCTTCATCTGGTGCAAAATGCGGTGGTGCAGGCAGTTATGTGTCCTCCTAGAATGGCACACATTATACTCTGCTCTACAAGCTACAATGGCTGCCAATTAGCTTCTGGGTCCAATTCAAAGGGCTATTTCTGACCTTTAAAGCCCTTCATGGCATGGGGCAGGTTATCGGAGGAATTGTATCTTTCCAACTATATCTACCCATCACATCAGATCCAGCAGGAGATGCATGCTCCAGGCTCTGTCTCTGAAGCATCTGATGGGGCTTTTCTGCCATGGCACCCACTCTGTGGAACATCATTCCCAGCCTCCAAGGTGAGATTGGAACCTTCCTTAATGTTCCTCTACAGAAATCCCTTAAAACATGATTATGCCAACAAGCTTAGGGGGGGTCCTCACAGAAATGGAGATTTAATGAGGTGGCTAGATTGTATATAACATCTATGCTCTCCTTACCCTGTTTTTTATTTAATACTGGCTAATAACCTGGCTTCGCCCAGGTATTTATAACAATTTATCCCAGCATTCTTTGCCCGATTTGCATGCCTTGCCTCTATGGGCTGGAGAGCCTCGGATTTGCAGGCCTTACCTGGTTAACTGCACATGCTCAGAAGAGCTTGGCTGTGAAATGTCGGTGGGGGTGTCTACTTTGGCACCCTTTTGGGAGGAAGAAAAGGCACAAAGGCGTTTGAGACAAACACACCACCACCACCCCGGCGCGTGTTTGTCTCCGGAGTGCGAGGTATGTGCCTGGCAAGTTTGGGGCAGATTGGTGTAGGGGTGGAAGAGCCTATTCGGGAGATACCCACAAACACTGACACTGAACACTTCTCTTTTGTAGATATAAGAAGATTATTTATGTTTTAATTTTAGAGTATTTTTGTAATTTTTTTTTTTTAGAATTTTATGTACACCACTCGAGGAGTGACATTTTGGTGAGATGCACGGCAATAAATATGTCTTGTAGTATAGTTAGTCTACATTTAGAGACAATTGGGACTGGCTATGTGGCTATTAAGTGAAGCAGTCACTAAGTGAAACCATGACTGCACTTAAGATCTTACTTCAGCTTTCCTTTTACTTTACAGACTTGTAAATGTCATATATGTATTAGTCACAAAGTTACTTTTTCATCACTGTCATAATCAAACAGTCCCTAAAACAATATTCTTTTTTTATTTTATTTTTTAATAGGGCTACCTATTAAACATCATAAGGAAGTGGCTTTATATCTTAATATTAAAATACTATATTTGAAATCAGAGAATGCAGCCCAATTCTATGTTTATTTACTCAAACTCCCAGTCTATAAAATCATGTTTTTATAATCTCAAAAATACTTACTATTCAAATAGAAATGCACATAAAGATTCCATTAATGAGTCATCAGGATTACGCTTTGCCCTAACATAGCTGTGAAATTTCTGATCTTTCTCCTTTATAGTATTGATATTCTAAATGAAACATATTTAGAACAGAGAATAAATTATTTTACCTGATCTTGATCACTTTCACATTCTGCATGTGAAGATTCGCAAGAATTATTCTTCTTTTTTGAGAGCGTTAACCCATTACTCATGTGAGATATTGAATTGCATTCTGAAATTACATCTTCATTTTTCTCAGCCACTTGTTTCTTTTTTTTAATTTTCTTTGCTTTTGGTGGCTCCAACTCCACATCTAGTAATTCAGTCTCGTCTAATGTTTGCTTTTTCAGTTTCTGCTTTTCTGCTTTATCTTTTTTATCCTTCTGTAAAGCAAGCATATTAAAGAAAAATATTCAAATGATTAGACATACTTTCTTCAAACCCCCACAAATCATTTTCCTAACATTTATTACAATGTTAGGAATATAATTTTATACTGAAGAAACTAAGCAGAACAGAAATCATTGCCACAGACATGTTGCTACATTACTGGGGTAGACAGGAAGCATAAACTGGAAAATGTGTCTTGCTTTGGATCTGAAACAAACGCATCGCAAATTGAATTATACACTACCAAAACTCAAAAATTCTGGGTTTTGGCTGAGACAAAACCTATAAGGATATTAGGGCATGAGCAAGGCACATACCTCACCCTCTTCCTTTTGATGGCCTATGTTCAGACTTTCCCAGATCTTCCCTTTTATGCTCCTCAGTTCCTTCAATTTACAGTAAAACCTCGGTTCGCCACCACAATCTGTTCCCAGACTGAGGTTGCGAACTGATTTGGTTGCGTTCTGAAGCGACACTCCAATTCTGTGCATGCACGGAAGGAAAAACAGTACGGAAAGGAATCTTTCCACACAATTTTTGTTCGCCAACTGAGTTTTGAGTCATA
Source organism: Mimophis mahfalensis (assembly GCA_032468015.1). NCBI lineage: Eukaryota > Metazoa > Chordata > Lepidosauria > Squamata > Mimophis > Mimophis mahfalensis. The sequence continues at coordinate 344,395 of JANHFR010003293.1, read as the reverse complement.
AACCAATTCAAAACTCGGGTGGAATTTCAGTTTGGGAACCAAACTGGTCGCAAACAGAAGCGTTCGCCAACTGAGGTTCCACTGTATTAATTCTGATGCATCAAACCTGAATCCAAGCATGGCATTATATAACTGGCCCAGGCAACCTGCAACTCTTGCCTTGATCTTCCCAGGACCATCTTTTCCTTTACGAGTCAACCACCATGGCTGAATTCAAGCAAGGAATACACAACTCATCCCCTCACCCCCCTCTTCTTTTCCCTCATCTTTGCTGCCTCAATGGCCACTGCCCTGGTTGCACAAATCCTGACACACCCTGACGCACATCTGCTTGGGACACAGGTGCTTTGAATTCATACCTATGGTACAGAGGTGGTATTCAGCCAGTTCTGACAGGTTCCGGAGAACCGGTAGTGATAATTTTGACTGGTTCAGAGAACCAGCAAATACCACCTCTGATTGGCTAACACTGGCAAATACCACCTCTGATTGACTGACAGCATAGCCATGCCCATTAAGACACACTCACAGAACCGGTAGTAAAAATATTTGAATCCCACCACTGCTATAGTATGAATGGTAATTAATGCTCCATCCACAAAATGTAGTATTACTCTAGTCATGAAAGATGACATTTAAAGAATACGTAACCCATCAAATTTTAGAACAGCTATCTTTCTATTAATTAAACAAATGGCACATTTTTTCCTCTTGGCATAGATTTTCACAATACAATATTTTACAAGAACAGTTTTAATGCATAATTCAATATAATTATTAAACATGCAATACATTTAGGTGATGTATATCAATTTATCATGTTCATTTTGGGGATTTCTTTTTTCCCTTTTATTTCATTTGTTACTATAACTTAATTAATTTTATGTTACTTATTTAACTTTACAATATACAAGGCTGCCCAGCTTAACACCAATTTACGTACCTTAAAGAAAAAATGTTTTAAATTTTAAAATGTATTAATCGGCTTATGTACAGTTTCCCTCTATTTCTTGTTAAAAATTATAATATAATTATTAAAAATATAGGAAACAGTGATTTATTCCAATTCTTGTTTTATTGCTAAAATCAACAATAATCAATGTTTCAATAATATGTTACTATTGTTAAGCAACCTTGCAAAATTAAAGCATTAAAATATATCAGCAAAGATTTATATTACATTAAGGCTCAAAACAAAAAAACATCGCCATGTTTATATTTAAATGAGACAATTCTATTTCCCTCATCCCAACTATCTTCCTTTTTCCCAAACCTAGGGCCTTTCAGATGTATTTTGAGTCCAATTCTTGGAACCAATCACCTAACAGACACCCAAAATATGGGTACAGGAAACTTTATCCAGAGAGGAAAAAAAATTAGCCAGATATATAAAATGTTTAGAAATGCTGAAAATATTCAGAAACAAGTAGAAATATAAAGAAATGGAAATGTACTGAATATCTTAAATTAAATAAATATCTTAAATTAAATCTGGTTCAATTCTCTTTTAAATTCTCTATCTATTTTGTGTTTTTATTGTTGTAAGCCGCCCTGAGTCCTTCGGGAGAAGGGCGGCATATAAATCTCAAAAATAAATAAATAAATATCTTAAATAAAATAAAATTCTTACGTTTTTACTGCAAGGTACGCAAATTGGTGTTAAGCTGGGCAGCCTTGTATAATGTAGTTAAATAAGTAACATAAAATTAGCACAGGGCCTTTTACTAACTCTTCATTTTCTATCACACAAGCAAAAACTTCCATTACTAATACCTTATATCAGTGATGGCGAACCTTTTTGGCACAGAAGGGGCAGGAGTGGGCGTGGCCACCCATGTGCCACTTCCTGTTTGGGCTTGGGCTCTCCCCTGCGCATGCGCACACTCTCCCAACCCCCAAAACGCAAAAAAACCTGTGAAATTTTTGATTTTTTCCCCAGCATTTTGGGGCTTGGGAGAAGTGCGCAGGCCCTGGGGGGCGGGGACAGGGGGTAGCTCGCATGCTGGGCGACATGACTCCGCGTGCCACTTTGGGCACGCGTGCCATAGGTTCGCCATCACTGCCTTATATAATAAAATTATATTTGGTGCATTTATTGCCCTGCATACCAATTTT
>JANHFR010003293.1:180895-194986 GCA_032468015.1 Mimophis mahfalensis | reverse complement strand
TCCCAATGCATTTCAATGGGAAGCCGCTTTTTCGACTTCCGAATTTTTCGGCTTCCGAAAATGCATTCGGAATGGATGAATTTCGTAGGTCGAGGGACCACTGTATATATCTTTACAGTTTTTTCCTTTATTTCTTCTGAAAATATAACAAAAACAACACTATTGCATTTGGAGACTGTGGATGGCTAGTGATGGCCAACCTTTTTCAGCTCCTGTGCTGAAAATGCATATGTGTGCTGTTGTGTGCACTCTTGTGTGTCCTGCCCCCGCACAGCCACATGCAAACTCCCTGCGCATGAATGTGTGACTGTACCCCTGTGCATGGGCACGTGATCGTTTCAAACACCAACCCAGTTCGGTGTTTTAAACTCAGCTGATTGGCGCGCAAGCGCTTTTCTGGCTTTGGGGATTGCGTACACACGTGTGCGCAGGGGGGAGAAGGCATAGCGTGCACATGCAGTTGTGATCCCCAGAGCCAGAAAAATGCCACCAATCAGCTGAGTGTAAAACACCGAACTGGGTCAGTGTTTGAAATGATTGTGCGCGCATGCTGGGGGGAGGGGGATAGCACATGCATGGGCATCATGCGCAGGGGAGCATGGGGGGTCACCAGAACTCGTGTGCCAGGGGACATGGCTCCGCGTGCCACTTTGGGCATGCATGCCATCACTGCTATAGATAGTTTTACTGGTAAAAATGTATATTCAAACTTCAATTATCTGCTATCGCCGAAAGATTTATAATTAGAATAATAGAAAAATTGTAGAAAGATAATACTCTACTAAGGAATAGTCTTTATAATCTTGTAGTTTAAGATAGCACACTCACTCCTTAGTTTTTTACTCTTCTTTTTACTGTACATTTTATGTTTTTCTATTCTTAGCTTTCTTGCCTTATTTCCAGCATAGCCTTACTTACCTTTGCTCAGAAATAAGTTCTTACTGTGTTCAGTGACATACTAATAGTGAGTGTATGAATTGTACAGGCCTACGACTTTATTATGAGCAAGGGAAGCACCGAATTTTTGCAGATTAATTGATATGTAGGACACATTTGCCTTTTAGTACTGTTCATGGGGACACATTTATGGAAATATTTTGAAAGTGGTTGTTTTGTTTTACAGAAATGTGAACATGCTTCACGTGCAATGCTGGTAGGCACAATTTTGCATGAAATTTTCCAGAAAGCGGGAATAAATTTCACGCAGGAAAAACTGAAAGAAATTGCTTTCTCAGCTGTTCATGGACCAAAGTATCTAAAAGAACTGTAAGGATTATCAATGAATAATTTTCAAGAACTATATTTTCTTAGCTTTAATACTTAGTGGAGACTAGTTTGTGTAGTGTTATTGCGGTTCGCTACTGTTGTTGGCCATGTGAAAGCTGTTTTATTCGAACTCTTTGAATCAAAGACTGACTTTGTGGAAATGTTTTCAGTTTCCAGTATTCAGCTACCAGTTCAGTTTACAATAGCATTTTCCTTCTCATTATCGTGATTGGGAATGTATGACAAAATACTGTTCATATTTTCACATTCCTATTTTCCCCTCTTTTGTCATCTGGAATACATGACGGGCCCAGAGCAGTGTGGTGCTCTAAAGGTGAAGACCTAGGTAGCAATAGGTTTTCTCTGTTTCTCTGTCAGAGCGCAGAGAGAGAATATTTGCTGTGAACTCCAGAAAGGCGTCAGGAAGAACATCCGGCCAATAAATTCTCAGCTTCACTCAGCCATTCCAACCCTACCTTGAAGCAAGGAATTACAGGGTTATCAAAGGAAAAAAACAACAACATTATGGACCCATGTCTCCAGGCAGTCACCTAAAACCTTGGGTCTGATCCCTGAGTTCCTTCAAAAATTATTATTAACTCTATTTGGTTTCATAGATCCAGTTTGGTCTAGTGGTTCAAGCACTACCCTCAAAAGCAGGAAGCCATGACTTGAAGTCTGCCTTAGCCATGGAAGCCAGCTGGATGACTGGGCCAGTAATTCTCAGCGTAATTGAGGGTTACTGTAGGGAAAATAGGAGGAAGGTATGTTTGGATGCTGAAGATGAAGCTCAAATACTTTGGCCACCGAATGAGAAGGAAGGACTCCCTGGAGAAGAGCCTCATGCTGGGAAAGATGGAGGGCAAAAGACAACAGAGAAGGAGGTGGCTGGATGGAGTCCCTCACACGGTGTGAGCTTAAATGAACTCCGGGGATGGGAGAGGACAGAAAGGCCTGGATGATCATTGTCCATGGGGTTGTGATGGGTCGGACATGACTTTGCAACTAACAACAACGTTTGGATATGTTTTCTGCCTTGTCTTTTTTATAAAAATAATAAAGGTGGAATACAAATAAATAAATAAAACCTTGAATTAAGTTACCATTTTATTAATAAGATTATTTTTATGATCCTTGACCCCTTTTCAATTTCTTATGGCTGACTTTTCACTAAATGAAAAAGCCCCAAGAACTTTTCTTGTCTACCGTATCTAACCTTCTTTCACTCCTGAAGGTATCAGTTAAATCTGGAGCAAAAGGATATAATGCATGAGATTGAGGAATACTTACCATCCTTTATTAAATGGGCGGAGGTCTATACATACAAACACAGCCAAAATAATATGCAGTTAAAACCGTAAGTAATTGTGAATTGAATACGAACAAACTTCACACGCTTTAGTGCAACATTCCCCAGCCTTAATGTTTACCATATTTAAAATTAAAATGGATGCATTCATAGAATTTGACTATTGAATTATGTAAAAATATTAAACCCTTAGATATTAACATAAATATTGCCCATTAAACATTTTTAACCATAAACAATGAGTGTTTTAAATTTTTTCAAATATCTTTATTATTTGGCAAATAATTTTGATTTTCCGAATTCCTGAGAGGGTCTTGGGGGAAGCTGCACTAAGCTATCCTGCAGTTCGGTGTTATATCGCAAGGCATGATGTGGCCTGCATGTATTATGGCTTAGTGTATCATAAACCCATCCAAATGTGCTTTATTCAATAAATTATATAAGTTAACCTTCACAGCACAAATTTGTATACGTCTTCTATTCCTTGGCTTCCCCATACAAATTGTTAGATTTTTATTGTGTCACCTGAACTATCCAGTGACAATATGTTTTCAAGCTTGTATTATTCATAGTTTTGCTGATGTTGTAGGCAAGCTATATTTCGTAGTCAGAGACTAGAAGCAGTTTTGATTGCATCTTTTCCAGAAAATACCCAGTTTTTGCTGTGATCTTCGCAAAAGGCTGGTTCTGTTTATGAACTCACTGCATATTTATGCTGATGTGTTCTTTAATTCAGGAGCTAAACACAGACAAATAACAGCCTAAGTTGTTTAGAAGCATACTCTTAAGGTTGGGGTACTATTTCAGTCTTCTATTGAACAGAAACGCAGGATTTTAATTATTTTTCCTTGTGTCTTTCATGAAACGCATAGTTAAAAGTTTAAATTAACATATACAAATTGTTTTGTGACAGGTTAGGCGCAAAGTCCTGTTACAGTGTCAAAGTTACAGAAATCCTGGATGTTGAGGAGAATATCTGGTGCCCCAGGTTTGGCTTAAAGGGCAAAATTGATGTTACAGCTGGAGTAACCATTCATGAAAGATCTAAAACTCAGACCAGAATAATGCCACTGGAGCTTAAAAGTGGAAAAGAATCTAACTCTGTAGAGCATAGAAGTCAGGTACATGTCAGAATATATATGGAATGTAAAGTTTAAATACATGAAAAATATAAATATAAGATTATTGAAGGCATCCATGCTATATATAAGAACATCCTGATGGACATACATGCAAAGCATTTTGTAGATAATCTTCTGTGCTGGGTTGAATGACACTTTATTTCCATGATTCCCTGACATCTTTTGGTCTTCATAGTTGAGAGGTGCCAGGAATATCTCATTTGACGTTCCTGGCAAGTTAGGAGAAGACTGTCATCTATAATAGCCACCTACCGGAATCTGTTTAATATAATGGTTAGAATATGTTTGAGGGAGGAATGTTTTCATCTAGACCCATGATGGCGAACCTATGGCACGTGTACCCAAAGTGGCACGCGGAGTCTTTTCGCCTGGCACGCGAGCTCTTGTGAGCCCCCCACATCCCCTGCCCCTGCGCGCGTGACACCCCCCCCATGCGTGCACACATTATCCCAGGCTGGAAAAAACATCAAATAGTTCTGCGTTTGGCATTTTTTCAGCTCAAGGAATAGCGTGCGCACACGGGGTGGGGGGTAATACTGTGTGCTATCCCTCCCATGTGTGCGCGTGCTATCCCCTGAGCTGTAAAACCGCCAAAAACACATTGAACAGTTTGGTGGTTATTTTGGCATTTTTTCAGCTTGGGATAGTGTACGCCCGTGTGTGTGTGTGATACCACGCACTATCACCTCTCCCCCCCTCGCGTGCTACCGCCTCCCATGCATGCCTGTGCGTGCGCTATCCCTAGTTTGTGTGCGCATGCTGGGGGGGGCGGTTGCAGGTGTGTGGGTGGTCGCAGGTATATGCGCGGGGGCGGGGCATGCAAGACTGAGTGCAAGAGCACGAGCTTTCATTTTTGGCATGGGAGCCAAAAAAGGTTCACCATCACTGAGCTAGACAACGGCCAGACATCATCTGATGCAATTCTATGAGACTAGCTGATGACCCGGCTTTGCCCGGTTATAATTCGGCCTGGGTTCCAATGTACTGAAGCCTGTGTAAAAGTTGCTTTTAAGTCAGTAAGGCTGTGACAAACCAACTGAGACCTAAGGAGACTATTTCTGAAGGGGGAAAAAAAAGCTTTGAAAGGAAGAATTATAACATTACCTCTCTTCAAGTCGTCTCCTAGTGAAGCCTTAATAGAATTTGGCTGTTTTCTATCTGGGCATGTGCAGTATGACAATGGTTCAGCCTACAATTCCCAGCATTCTTTGTGCGATCTCCAGCACATGCTCAATGCAGCTTTGCAGAAAAATGTCCGTTAGGGTGAGTACTTTGGGACTGTTTTACACCCTGAAAAAATTGTCAACAGCCTTCCTGACTTCCCTAGTATTTGTCACAGGAGTGGAGTTTGGGGCATTTTGGTGGGTGGGTGAAAGAGCCTTTCCGGAACATACCCACAAACACCGGCAACGGACACCTCTCTTTTATAGATATAGAAGATTGTTTCTGGGGTTAGAATTTACATAGCAATTACTCTGCATTGATGATCTTAGGATGGCCATGTACCAGAAAATATTCAATACTGAATTGCTGTAGTTTTAATAATCTTTCTCGGTAAACTAAAATGCTGCAAATATCTTCGCTTTGTTTCTACTTTTAATTTTTGGTTTTGTTTTAAACATCCTTTTAGGTAATTTTGTATTCCTTACTATGTCAAGAAAGGCGAGTTGATCCTGAAGGTGGATTTCTTTTATATTTGAAAACCGGCAACATGATTCCTGTAGTAGGAAGTCGTATGGATAGGAGAGGTAAGTTTTGTGATAGCAAAAATACCTGCATAGGGATATAGTTACAACAGTTTTTCCGCCACCTTTCTATTGTACTGTTTTCATCGTGGCTTTTGTGTATGTGTGTGTGTGTGTGCATCTTATGGCAAAAAATAAAACAACCTCTGAACCTAGTTGTAAAAGGATTGAAACACATATAATGTAGCAGAGAAAGAGGAGTAGACACTTTTCAAAGCTTAAATAGGCATGATTGAAGGGGGCTCTAAAAGCATTCCAGGACTTCTCACTGTCTATCCCTATTCTAGGTCAAAAAGATTGAAATTATATTACGTGGCAGCTGGAAATATCTAAAGCCACGGCCCCATTTGGCAATGACATTTCTGAGAATCATCTTTTCCCTCCTTTACTGATTGACGTTGTCCTCTTTAACATGCTGCCCATCATTATAGTTGCAAATCATTTTGATCACAAACAAATATAATTTTGTGTGTAACATGAACAACTTAGTTATCAAATTGTTTAGCTGCCCACATCCTAATGAACTCTGGGCGGTGAGTAGAGCAATAAGAGAAACCTAATGCAAATTATAACAATGCCTGTGATTCCCCTAGTCAATTGGAGCTAAAAACACATTGAAATAAAATAATTTTTACTGGTCTGATGAATGCAAGAAGAAATGGGACCAAGCATATTTTGCAGGAAAAAGTGTTCCAGAGTGTGGGAGCTATTAGGGAGCAGGCCTGTTCCCTAGTCTGCACCTTATATAGCTGTCAGGATGGGAGTAATAGACCTCAATGGATATTTTTACCAGGAAGGAAGATTCAGTTATGGCAGGAGTGTCAAACTCAAGCCCCATGGGCCACATCTGGCCCATGGGGCGCTTAGATCTGGCCCGCGGGGCTGCCCTGGAAACAGCAAAGGACTGGTCTGTGGTGCCTCTGCCAGCAAAAATGGAGCTTGGGAGGGCGAGCTCCATTTTCGGCTGCAACAGCCTCCTGCAACCCTCTGCCAGCAAAAATGGAGCTTGGGAGCCCATTTTGGCTGACAGAATGCTTGGGCTGCCACAAGCACCCCCAACACGAGTGACATCGAGCTAGTGACGTCCCCAGCCACACTGCCCGCCCTTCAAAGGTCAAGCACAATCCTGATGCAGCCCTCAATGAAATCAAGTTTGATACCTCTGAGTTACCGCAAATCATCTTCATATATCACAGGACCGTGCACAGGACTTCGTATATGACAGGTAGTGATCAGGACTTTGAATTGGGCTCAGAAGGCCTCTGTTCACCAGTCCAGCAGCCTTTCAGGGGGTGTTATCTGCACTCAAGGTTGTCCTGTTAACCTGCAGAACTATATTTAATGAAGAGGCTGACTTGAGGCATGGTGGAGCTGTATTTAATAATTTGTTCATTTTCGGGTGAATGGAGGAATGAATTCATGGGGCTAAATGCCCAAGTTTTGCTGTATGTTTTCTTCATGCCCAATTGAGGGTATCTGAACTTGTTTCTCTTTTTCTTCCTTTGCAGAACTGATTAAACTGAGAAATCAGCTGGCCTTCCACTTAATTCACAACACATATAAACCTATAGGAAAAAAGCAAACACAGCTTGCCCCTTTACCTCCTTTGATTAATGATAGCCAAGCATGTAGCTATTGCTCTCAAAAGCAAAACTGTATACTTTATAGTAGGTAAGTTTCTTTTAAAGAGGTTGTATGAAAGCGTGCCTTAGTATTCATTGTTGGTTTGGTTTAAGGAACCATAAGTAGCGCGTTGAACAGTAAAGCAGGAATCATACGATGTAGATTTTTTTTTCAGGTGGACTCATGTTTAGTTGTATTTCAGGGCTGTAGAACTCCAGAAAGATGCCTTAATACCTCCAGATATGGTGGCTGCTACTGAAAAGGAGATCTCTCATTTAAAGGCTTCTCACCTGGAATATTTCCATATCTGGTATCTAATGCTAACTTTGGAGTCGCAGTATAAAGATGGGAAAAAAGGGCGTAAAAATATATGGATGCTGCCTGCTGCAGAAAGGTAAGACAAAGACTTAAGCAAATATTAATAGTGAATGTTGTAAGCTCGTTTATAAACTTTACTAGCTGATGACCCGGTTTTGCCTGGGTATAGTGGGGCCTGGCTAACTCATCCTGCCAGCTCCTCCATTGCTTCCTGCTGCCTCCCCTATTCTCTGTTTGCCCCACCAGGCCCAAACGCTCACAGCCTCGGCCAGGATGGAGGGGAGATGGCTGGGCAGCAAAGGCCATTGCCTCCCCCAGCCATTGTTCCTACAATTCCCAGCATTCTTTGCCCGATTTGCATGCCTTGCCTCTATTGGCTGGAGAGCCTCCATTGCCTGGTAACCCTCTGCACATGCTCAGTACACGTTTTCTGCTGTAGAGGTGTGGGTGTGTTCACTTTGGCACCGTTTTCGGGGACGAAGACTGGTCAACCACATTCCTGACACACACACACCTCCCCGTGCTCATCTCTGGAGTTCAGAGTAGGTGCCTGTGAAGTTTGGGCCATTTTGGTGCACGGGTGAAAGAGCCTATTGGAGACATGTCCACAAACACCAGCAACAAACACTTTTATAGAACAGTTCTCTTTTATACTACACAGTACAGTGAAAAGAAACGGTATAGCTTGAGTTTTTCCCCTAACGGAAGAAATCCAAACCCAATTTATTCTTTGTTCTTGATGTTTGCAGAGAAAAACATGGGGACTGCATTGGAAATATGAACAGAATGGGAAATGTAGTAGAAGTTTCGGATGGACAGTATCTACATTGGTTCCAGCGTAGAGATGATTGTGTGCCAATCACAACTTTGATGGTTGGGGACAGAATTGTTCTAAGTGATGAAGACAACAGTTTGCTCGGCTTATCTACTGGCTATATTCAGGAAGTTAATAAAACCAAGATTTCCTGCTTATTGGATAGGTATTGATTGCATTGTATTGCTTGCATTTATATTTCACTTGCTGAGAATTTTAAAAAAGCAATGTTTTCTAATTGCAGAATAAGATTACATGTCCCTGCTAATAAACAGTGCTATTTCTATTTACTGTGACATTAGCAGATCTGTATATAGATGTGTGCATGTCTGCCTTACTGAAGCTGTTTTGTTAAGTATCAATACTGTTTATACTTCGGATTTCATTTAGCAAAATATTTTTCTCTGGAGATGTTTGGATGTCAGGATGAGGTATGTTCCTGGTGAGAAATGGGACTTGTATAGAAGCCACTGTATCATAGTTGAAATGGCCAGAAGATTTAAAACATGTCTTGTATGGACAGGAGGTATTTGAACTTCTTGTGGAATTTCACTGGTTTTGTTTAATGTGTTTCAGGAATTTATCTCATCTCCCTGGGGATACTGTATATAGATTAGATCATGAGGAAGGAGCACTTGGCATAGAAGCTCCTTTAGCAAATCTTTCTAAATTAATGGAAAATTCTCCTGCCAGGTATTTTTCTGATCTTTATTTCCACACAAGTAACATTACTCTTAGAAATATTTCTACGGTTGCCTATTTCATCTTCCCTCTCTTCTCTTTTAGTGAAAAGCTTCGTAGCTTAATAATAGACTTCTACAAGCCACAATTTGTTCAATACTTGAGTTCCGTTCTTCCTCCAGAAGCGAAGGAGACGGTTGCAAACATTCTGAAAGGTACAGGGGACAAATGATTATCTCTCTATATAAAACAGAAGTGTGGTGAGGTGTGTGTATGCTCTATATGCTCCTACACGGAGCAACCAATCTTTCCCAAACTTGGCACATACATACCTTGGCATAGTGAGATCAGCACTGTGTGTGTGTGTGTGTGTGTGTGTGTCACAAAAGCCTTTGAATGGTCTTTCCCCCCAAAAAAGGGCTGAAGTAGACATTTCACTGCCAAGCTCTACTGCACATGTGCAGAGGGTTACCAGACAAGGCATGCAAATCGGAAGCTCTCCAGCCAGTAGAGGCAAGGCATGCAAATCGGGCAAAGAATGCTGGGAATGGTAGGCTGCAGCATTGTCATAAATATTCAGGTGAAGCTGGGTTATCAGCTAGTTCCTTATAATTTATCATTTTTTAAAACTGTCCATCTCCCTCATAGAGGGAAAAATAGCCCAGTTTCCAGAGCATTAAATTAATACCTTCCAGCTGCAAATGCTTGTGACACAAATATTATTAGGATCTGTATACCTTCAACAAAAAGCTCATTCCACAATATAATTATTCAGTAATATTAATAAGCAAGCATATCTTAAAAAATTATCAATACCCCAGCTATTCAGGGTGTTAGTGCAAAATTTAAATTCCATCTGTTGTAATTCTTACGAATACTATATGAAGGAGGGTAATTTTTTATGCTGGATTTTTAAGTGTATTAATATATAGAATTTTCTGGGCTGAAGAAGCACTTTGAATTTCTCTTAAAGAGCCAATTATTGCTTGGTTTCTTTATGGGGGTTCACATTTCCATCTTTTTTGCAAATACCAGGACTTTGTGGTTAGATGCAGAGTAACCACATGTAAGCCCACAGGTATTTTTCCAACTAGTACTCTCTGACAAGCAGTTTTTTGGAGCCGTGGTGGTACAGCGATTAGAGTGCTGTATGTAGTACTTAGCTGCCAGCTACCTGCAATTTGGTAGTTCAAATCCCACCAGGCTCAAGGTTGACTCAGCCTTCCATCCTTCTGAGGTGGGTAAAATGAGGACCCAGATTGTTGGGGGCAATGTGCTGACTTTGTAAACAGCTTTGAGACAGTTGAAAGACCTGATAAGCAGTATATAAATCACATGCTATTGCTATTACTTAGTGGAACATCCCATGTGGTTTTTTTTAAATAACATAAGCATTTATTGCTAATATAATTTCCGGAAAAATAAATAGAAGCAATATTTAATTTACAGATTTGCTTTTGCATGGAACAAGTATTAGTTGTACCAGAAGGGAGTAGTTACATGACTCTGTAATGTGTTGAAGACAGCAGTGAATTAGTTCCAGGTTCAGTTCTTGGCTAGTAGAAAAAGAGACTGGGGGCTCACTATTAGGCTTTGAGGTAAATGGCTTTCCCTGGTTCTCCCCCTGTTCTAGCAGAACCCTTTTGCCCCCTTAGGAGAGTGCTATACAGCTAGTCCTCAGCTTACAACCATTTGTTTCGGGACTGTTAGAAGTTTCAGCAAACTGACTTGTAACCTGGTCGTTGCACTTGTAACAGTCACTGTGTAGTCATATGATCAAAATGGCCTCCTGCATGTATTTACGATGGTTGCTGTGTGCAAGGACATTTGTGACCTTCCCAGCAGGCCTCCATCTAACAAAGTCAGTGGGGAAAAAAGCTGGTTTCACTTAATGACTGCATGATTCACCCAACAGCTGCGGTGATTGACTTAACAATTGTGGCAAACAAAGGCTGTAAAATTGAGTGTGACTTACTTAACAACTGACATGCTTAGCAACAGAAATTCCAGTCTCCATTATGATCATAAGTTGAGGACTATCTGTACTGTATTCATTGGAACTGACTAAACATTGTTGGATTAGATGGAAGTATATTGTCTCTATGTAGGGAACAAGGCCTAAATGGACTTCTAGAGATAACATTCTAGCATGGATATTCGAATATTTTCTTAAAGTTGTTTACAAAGAAGAAATAGAAGAAATAGTTTTAATTAACATGGAAGGGTAATTGTTTTTCTCTTTGGTAAATCCTAGGCTTGAATAAACCCCAGAAACAAGCAATGAAACAAGTTCTCCTTTCAAAGGATTATACCCTTATTGTTGGTATGCCTGGAACGGGAAAGACTACGACGATTTGTGCTTTGGTAAGGTTTTGTAGGGGGGCATGGTGGCTCAGTGGCTAAGACGCTGAGCTTGTCAATCATAAAGGTCAGCAGTTCGAGCACTGTGTAATGGAGTGAGCTCAGGTTACTTGTCCCACCTTCTGCCAACCTAGCAGTTCGAAAGAATGTCAAAATGCAAGTAGAAAAAGAGGGACCACCTTTGGTGGGAAGGGAACAGCGGTCCATGAGCCTTTGGCGTTTAGTCATGCTGGCCACATGACCATGGAGACGTCTTCGGACAGCGGTGGCTCTTCGGCTTTGAAACGGAGATGAGCACCGCGCCCTAGAGTCAGGAACGACTAGCATGGATGTGTGAGGGGAACCTTTACCTTTACGGTCTTGTAAAAGCTTCTGACTTTCAAAAAGGATTCGCAACTGCCCCTTTGTTTAAAAGTTTGGCCTGATGCTAGGGGTAAATATGATAATTTTGATACTCAAATTGTAACGTCCAAAATGTAAACATTGTTTAACAAAACAAACCAGGATGTGCTCCATGTTCTTAACATGGACGTTATTTATGATATCTGTTGAAGCAATGAATTCTTGACAGTTAAGTCATTAAAAACCCGAGATCTATATACTTGCTGCATGTATAAATTCAGTAGCTATTTCACATTTTACCAATAGGGGGGTTCAGTAAACTCTCCAATATGGGAAAAAAATATGTCGGAGCACATAGGCTAGTTCAGTGATGGCAAACCTTTTTTGGCTCCCGTGCCAAAAATGAAAGCTCGGGCTCTTGCACGCAGTCTTGCGTGTCCTGCCCCTGTGCATTCGCCTGCGACCACCCATGTACTTGCGCAAGGGACCAACCTCCAGCATGCATGTGCAAACTTGGGATAGCATACGCGCACGCATGGGGGGTAGGGGGTAGCACGTGAGGGGGGGAGAGGTGATAGCACTTGCTATCCCCCCTGCGCGGGCATACACTATCCCCTGAGCTGAAAAACCGCCAAAAAACTGCTAAACTGTTCAATGTTTTTCCCGCATTTTTCCAGCGTGGGATAGCATGCGCATGCGGGGGGGGGGCAGTGGCGTAGGGGCAGTGGAGTGTGTGGGGAGTCACGAGAGCTCACGTGCCAGGCGAAATGGCTCCGCGTGCCACTTTGGGCACGCGTGCTATAGGTTTGCCATCACGGGCTAGTTGCTTCTGATTGTGAATAAATGTGCCAACCCTCCCTTCATTGCCTACATCAGAATGGGCAATTATAGAACACAGAATAATAGAGTTGGAAGGGATCTTGGAGGTCCTATAGTCCACCCCCTGAAGCAGGAGACCCTGAACCGTTTCAGACAAATGGTTGTCCAGTTGCTTTTTGAAGCTGCCTCCAGTGATGAAGCACCCAGAACCTCTTTAATTCCTGTTTGATTGGTTTTATTTTTGGCCTGCAGAGGCATCTCTGACTATAGTTGCTGAAAACTAATGACAGTGTTTTGTCACTTTAAGATGGAAAGCAATAAATATGACCTGAAATAGGGTTTAATATACAGGCAGTCCTCATTTAATAACCACAATTGGGATTGTCAACTCAACTCATAAAGTTACTTTTTCATCGCTGCTCTGCACAGTTGCTAAATGAGGCAGTTGCTAAACAAGGATTATCTGTATTTAAATCACATTCTCCTACTTGCCATCTGCTTTGCATTGAAATCTGCCCGTTATACTCACACTGCTATTGGCTATCAAAAAATGGTTCACCCCTGAACTTACATAGTGCATAGACCCAGGCTTGCCAGAGACATGAGAATAGTTTTCCCTCGTTTTTCCACTCAGATTTCCTACAGTGTGGAGGAAGTCTATACTTCAAGCGTTGGTATGGTCACTCATGCCCTAGTCACCTCCCATCTTGACTACTGCAACACACTCTATGTGGGGCTTCCCTTGAAATGCATCTGGGAGCTCCATTTGGTTCAAAATGCAACACCCTGCATGATTTTGTAGAGACCTCGTTGTGCACATGTGTTACCTCTCCTGCGGGAGGTGCATTGCTGATTTGGTTCCGGGTACAATTCAAAGTGATGGTTATCACCTTTCAAGCCCTTCCTGGCTTGGGGCCAGGTTATCTGAGGGACTGTCCCTTGCTGGTCACCCCCATTCAATCCACTAGAGTGGAGAAGCAAGGAACATTGTAAGTCCCATCCCTTAAGGAGGTACACCTGGTGGGATCTGGGAGCAGGACCTTCTCTGTAGTGGCTCCCTCCCTCTGGAACATCATCCCTCGGGAAATGAGACTGGCTCCCACTCTGACACTCTTCTGTAAAGCCCTGAAGACGTGGTTTTCTTAGCAAGCTTGAAGAACCCAGAAGGGGATGGAGCCCATTAAATGGGTGATTTGAGTGCATGTTGTTGCCGAGCTGGGGGTGGGGTGGGGGTTTATTATTTTATCATTTTTTATCTTTTATTATTTTTATTTTTCTACATTGTGTTTTTTATTGTTTGTAAGCCACCTAAAGTTCCTGTGAGATAGTAGGTAGCTATATAAAATCTCTAAAATAAATTTTTAAAAATACATTTATAAACAGTTTGAATATATACATGGCAGTTAGTGAAAAAGGACCAGGGATGGACTAGGGTAAGATTGGCCTGTATGGTTCTGTTGCTGTTAGTTGCGAAGTCATGTCCGAACTTCCTGTCCTCCATCATCCCTTGGAGTCCATTTAAGCTCGCACCGACTGCTTCAGTGACTCCATCCAGGCACCTCCTTCTCTGCCCTCTCCTTCTTCTTCTTTTGCCCTCTCCCAGCATCAGGCTCTTCTCCAGGGAGTCCTTCCTTCTCATTTGGTGGCCAAAGTATTTAAGTTTCATTTTCA
>JANHFR010003293.1:137232-147721 GCA_032468015.1 Mimophis mahfalensis | reverse complement strand
GCATTTTACACAGTCAGCTTATTGCCCCCACAATCTGGGTCCTCATTTTACCTACCTTGAAAGGATGGAAGGCTGAGATGATATGGAGGCCTAGGGCAGGATGAGGTGAGGCCTTTTGAAACCTTATGGAGGCAGCAAACTCCAGGACAACTATACCCGGGCAAAGCCGGGTAATCAGCTAGTATCTAATAATTCTGATATTGTTCCATGTCAGAAAGTTTAACATTTTATTTTATTATCCATTTGATGTTTGGTATTTTACATGAAATTTTGGTCAATGACCATAAATAAAATTTGATTAATTTAAAATACAAGTGTTTGTAAACATTGGAAAAAATATTCAACATTTTTCAGCTTGTCCTGATGATGCTCAAATCATTCATTTTGTTGTTACACACTTGGTACGTATGTTACTGCTTGTATAGCAGCTGAGGCACAAATATTTCCATTAAATAAAAAGCAATTCTTCCCAGTAAATTGGAGAAACATAACATTACTGGTTCCACGTGGCCAGAAGGTATATAGCAGTAATGTTTACAAAAAGTAATCTTATTAAGGGACTGGTATGTTTTGTTATAAATCATGCTAATGCCACAAAATGATAAGAAATCTTGATGTAGAAAATAACAGTCCTCCATACAGACACTGACACTCAGAATGTGTGGGAACCTGATTCAATTGCATAATCTTAGAATGCACTTTTATTTAGAATGAAGAGTAAAACTGATGCTAAGATGATCCATCCCACTTGCCTCTTTTGAGCCAAAGAATCAATATATTAGTTATCAGACGCTTACATAATAAAGCCCTTGCTTGAATGGCCACATCATTATGAATCTGACTGCATGATCTTGTTAATACACGCCACTCTCTATACACTCATTGTAGTAACAAATGCCTTGAACAGTGTCTACCGTGGGGCACAGCTGAAAAAAAGTTTGCAGAATACAACTGGAGTGGCAGGACAGTGGGGATGATTGGGGACTGGGAAGAAGCCTTAGGAGATGTCAAGAGAGCTTTTCAAGTGCCTCATGGAGTATGACAAGCTTAATAATTCAGAGGCAGATATCACTTGAATGTTAGGATTTTTTCTAACACTTAAGTGTTCAACACTAGAACCTATTACTAAGGGAGGCTCCTTATTAAGGCTCCTATTTGCTCACTGTAGTCAAGCAAAGCTGTTTTAACCCTCCTTTTGATCCAACACTACAGAGGAAAAAAGGGATAATTCAGTTTTTATGATAAAACTAGTGATGTTAATACTCTAAGGATGGTTTACGATATAAGGACTACAGTACTTCAATATATAGCCTCCCTGAAATTAATATTAATTTTAAAATATAAAAAATTAATTTTGCTGTACACCTCCTAGTACACACTTCTTGGAAAACATAGTGCATTGAGTCAAGCACACTAAAATCATGGATCTCACCTTTGTTTTTCCTATTTCATTTATTCTGTAAAACTTTAGGATCCTAGGATTTGCAAACAGGAAAGTGTATCTTCAGAATTAAGTATGGCTATTATGACACCTGTGGCTGCTGTCTGTATAAACTTTACTGAGAATAAAACCTATCTACAAGTTAACATTTTTAGCTTTGGAATCATAGTATTGAATATAAATTTGTATCTTTTCTATTTTTCTCTGGCCCACGAAATTCTCATACTTACCTCTCTACTGAGCATCAACCCTTGATACAAATATGCTCAACCAAAAAAGAGCATTCCTTATGGATCAAAATTACTTGCGTTTTTAGTATAAACCTAAAAAAGTGTTTCTTTTATACAGAATTTTGTACAAATGAGAAAAGATTAAAATTTGCATTGTTTGCCCTTCAATTAGATAAATTGACACAACACGTCCTAGAATAAAATCTATTTTGCTATCTCCCACAAGACATTTATTACATACATAACATTACTAGCAAAAACAGGCAACAAACTTTCAATTTATCACATTTGACAAATTATTCTGAAGAATCTGTAGGACAAGCAATCAAAACAAAATATCTCCTTGAGTATTAGTACCTTTTCTTCTTCAAAACACAGAAAATACTTAAGTGACTAAACAGTATTTCATCCAAACAATCTTACATGTTAAACATGTAAAGCAAGAGGACTACTTATGTAATCCGCCAGACTTTTAGGTGGAAATGTTATTGGTTGCCAGATTGGCCACACAATCCTTACATGGGTAACTTCACAGTAATGGAAATGGCATCCTTAAGTCAATTATTTTATTTTTAAGAACTGTAACAGTTACTTCTCTATCAATGTTAGTCCACAGGTTTGTGTTTTCTCCCATATATTTCTCATATAGTATCTATTAATAACTTATCTCAAACTTTAATTGCCAAGAAAACAAAGTGAAGATTCAGACCATGTTTTCTATCAATATATTTTAAATATGAAAATTCTGACATACACGTAGCTCAGACAGCATGTGTAGCAGTTGTGCATTGGTCATTACAGAATTTTAACACATGGCCTTCATGTCCCACACTATTTTCAGACATTCTTCCATTAGTTTTCACTGAATTAGTTTTCAATGACAAACAATTTATTAACAGTTAACACTTGCTTTCATTCCAAACCTCTACAAATGTAACATGAACCCGATGGTTATTTCATTTCATAGATGTAGAATCAATAATATCATCTTCCAGTACAACTGCTTTTAATGAACCAAATTTCTTAAACAAAATCCTAGGATACGCATCTTCAGGAGGAGCTAGTATAAAAACTATCAACATCAGTGGTTTGAATATAAAAAATTTATTTAAAGTCAGAGTATGCAACAAATAAAACCTACAGAAAACAGATTTCCCCATCACAATCTGATGCTTACCAAATAATGGGAAAACACATTCCTTCAGTCATTATAAAGTTTTCAATACAAAAGAAATTTAAGTTTTGTAAGAAAGCCTAGTAGACCAAGTACTGTTTCCTTCCAACACGCTTTGGAGACACAATGACACTCTTCAATACATTCCACGCCAGCCACCTCCTCCCATGTTGCCTTGCCCGTAATATCCACCACTATTTCCGCTGCCACGACCTACAAAATAACCGCAACACTTTTATTCCTGTAGTTAGTATGGTTTAAACTTTATATCCACCTATACGAATGAAAGAAATCTTACCACCCTTACGATGCCACTCATGCCTTCCAAGCATGAATGCATTCTTAGTTCTTCAAGCAATGCAAAGCACTGGGGGAGATTAAAACCAGGATCTTAATATTAAGCAAAACCAAGCCTTACCATAGCCACCCAATCCGTCAGGAGTACCATATCCTCCAGTGTAACTGCTGCCCATTCCCATTCTTCCAACAGAACCATAACCACCTTGCTCTGGAAAAGAGCAGCTACCATTAGTCTCTAGAAATCGTATACAAACTGAAATCAAATTAAAAATCTGAAATTAAACCTACCCATGGCATCTCTGCCATAGCCACCCATTCCAGAACCGCCTCCAGCAGTTGAATTGAGGAATAGCTCGATGTATCGGTGCTCTTTAAAAGAATAAAATGCTTACTCCCATAAATGCAAGTGTTACACTTAACTTGTATAAAATCAAGGAAAAGCGGGCGAAACTTCAGACATATTTACTGTAACTTACGCATATGGTTTTTATCTTTAGACATGGCAGCTACTGCATCTTCATGTGTCATAAATTCCACATCAGCCTCTCCAGTTGCTCTTCCATCTGCTCCAATGTCAATATGAACCCTTATAGGAGTCAG
Organism: Mimophis mahfalensis; assembly: GCA_032468015.1. NCBI lineage: Eukaryota > Metazoa > Chordata > Lepidosauria > Squamata > Mimophis > Mimophis mahfalensis. The sequence continues at coordinate 143,976 of JANHFR010003293.1, read as the reverse complement.
TGGTGAGAAAAACTAAAAGAAAGCAGTAAGTTAAAACTCCTCAAATTTAAGCCATTAATTTCAGTCTGTTAGGTCCAAGATGCACAGTTGTGTAACATAAATCACACTTCTACCATGCATGTGCGTTTCATAATACAAATCGTGATTTTGCAGATCCACTAGTTATTACTATGAAACCCCTTAGAGTTGGGTAGCCAATAAATTAAAAGAAAACTGAAAGTATTGATTAGAGTACACAACAGTTTTAAAGCAAATAACTTCTTTAATATGCAACAGCATATGCAATTATTTCCTTAGTTGCTTTTTGTGTATAGAAAAATATAAAAAATGTGCTCCTGCTTTGGGTCGTATATCTGTAAACCATACACTGGAATGATGTTGAAATATCAAGAAGTAACCGAGCTGATATTGATTAAGTATTTGGAGCATAAATTCTTATGGACAAGCCAGTGTTTTGATTTCTGCTTTGCTTTCTCTTCTATTAACACTGTGGGCCCAGAATAGCTCGATTATACTTCTCATGATTACATTAGTATGATGTCAATAATATTTACATTTTTACACTAACTTGTAAAAGTTATTTTCAAATCAAAATATTCTTTTCAGCAACTTGCATGGCTACAATCAGCAGGTCCCATCCCAGTCTTCTCCCTGATTTGCCTGTTGCTACTATTTAACATCCTTCCTGCTAAGCCACTAAATACTTATATTAGGGCCACCCCTTCATTTGAAGATTTCCCGCTCCATTAGGAAGAAAAATACAAATTCATCAGGACAGAAGAATCACACAACTTAGAGATCTTAAACTTTTTAAACTAATGGCTGGCTAAAAGAAATTGAATAATACTGACAGCAATTATAATAAGTTCTTATATTTGCTATTAGAAATTCTCTAATTTTGAATACAGTATTTGTAATTTATATGCGTATCATTTTAATTGTAATAAAAGCTGCTTAAAGTTTTTATTCTCAGATTTACTAACCTTTCTGAATACTTTTGTCAGGGGTATTATTATTTTTTCCCCCATTTTTTTTCTCCTGTTTGATTATATAAAATTCCCCCTCCCCAAGGGGAATTCTAACATGAAATGTGCACTTCAGTTACTTTCAAATGCCACTAGTCATTCAACTACTAAAAGTAACACACACATTTAATAACCTTAATTTATGTGTTCTTCTAAATTATCCGAAGGAAGGAAAAAAAAGGAAGGTTACTCTGTAACTTCTTGATACTTTAAAACAGTTCAATCTGATTCCAGATGTGAAACTTTTCATCTCTTGGGAAACAACACCCCACCCCAATGTGCTTGTTTCAGCTAGAAATATTTCCAACAATACTCACATTTGCAATATCATTTTCAGTGGCTCGAAAAGGCAAACCTCTCATGTGAACAAAATGACCACCATGGAAACCTGAACTTGCATCTCCTGCTCCGCCATAGCCATGGCCTCCCATTCCTAAAAGCAAAACAGGTCTGTGAAGGCATAACTAACTCTTGACTGAGGATACGTGCTGCCGCCTCTAAAAAGTAAACTACAATCGCAGGATTGTAAGCGAGCCAATCAGTTTCCTGTACTAAGGATAGAACGAGAGACAGTGCATACCATTTCTTGTATCCAACTGTTTATAAACAGGATACTGAAAACATCAAAGCAATATCCCTATCTCTAGCTGACTCTACTACAACAGACAGCTGAACAGCACGGTAACATTTTTTCTTACCTCTCCCATCTCTCATTCTGTCATCATAGCCATCATTTCCATAGGCATAATTGTTATAGCCACCATACTCATCAAAGCCACCATATCCTGTGAGATTTAAGAGGGGGACAGACTGTGAAGAGTCTTTAAACACCAAAAAGGATGTTAGCTTAGAGCACAGAACCAAATTGATTTGATACGAAATACAAACATTTCTATGTAGACATAACAGGCTCAAAGACATGCAAATCAAATTTTGCTCGTATTTAAAATCTCATTTCAGATGCCTCTCCATCTCTTTTCAATCTCAATGGCTGGTGTAAACAAAGGGAAAGATAGCTAGGTTTCAGACTTGATATATATTATTACTACTACTGTCATTTCTGTATTTCTTGACAAAATGTCAGGAACATGAAAATGACAAGAGCCTGTGGTCATTAGATACACATACCACCGTCATATCCACCATCTCCTCGATGGATTCTGTCATACATACTTCCACGCCCAGCTCCATAATAACCCCCTCTTCCTCCCATTGGTCTATCATATGGTCCGGGTCGCTGTCCCATCATTCTTCGGGGTGGATCATAGAATCCTCGGATTTCACTCCTACTACTTTTGAAGATCTCAATATATCTGAGTAAAAAAAGATTTACAATGTACACATGTAAGAATACAGATATATAACACTTGGGAAAAAATACAATAAATGCACATTTTTAAATTTTTAAATCTAGATATAGCATTGAAGGCAAGTGAACACTTTTTTTCTAGTGTCACTTTTAGGTTTTAGGATATTAAATGCAAAAGCAAGCAGTTCTGTGATTTACTTTACTGACTAAAAATTCTAACTGCAAATTAAATACAGCAAATCTCTAAACCACACTCCCCCCTGCCCCAGTAAAAAGTTCTTGGAAAAAAATCTGGCTATTGTAGAACACCCTCCACAAAAAAAGCAAACAAACAAAACTAGCCCAATTTTAGCAAGCTACGTAGTATTATCAATCCCCCACCCACCACATCTACTTTACTCCCAGTTACTTAGGGTGTTTTTGTTAAAAAAAAAATAGCCAGTTGATTTATGTACCCCAGCCCCCCAAAAGCAATTCTGACCCCCAACCCCCACAAAAAGATTTACCATCCCAAACTCTCCATCCCCACCTGTGCCCTATTCTTTCCTTGTGTTTCCCCAGAGCTTTTTCTGCTATCTCCTTTGAAGCAAACTGCACGAAGGCCTCCCCTGTGCTTCTCCCCTGGTAGTCCAGCGTCAATGTTATCCCATTTGGCACGATTTCCAACCCTTTAACCCAAGGACAAATAACCCCATCAAGGGGAAGAGTGTTAAAGTCTGAAACATTCCCATCTGTAGAAAATATTTAAAGCAAATCTACACAAATGCAAGAAAATAGCTTAGCTTCCCCCCAACCCAAATACACAGGCTAAAGCGTTTTCATTTAGACATTGTATTATTGTCTCTTTGTTCAGATTACACAGCAACAGCTACATCACAAAGAACCCACCTATACTGCATGATGTCATAACTACATACTCCAAATTCTGACTCCTAACAGGCTATCTAAATGTGTAAATTTTTATCCTGCCAATGCAAACTCTTTACTTTTTAGTAGAGTTTTAACAAAGAATACCAACATTAGTAATCTAAGTGTTAAAGACTGTTTCCCCCGCCCCCAAGAATACTAATAAAATTTTAAGCTGTTTCAAATATCAATCTTGCAGACATAGAAACACTGAAAGTCACTTGACATTAACACTAGAGCTACCTTGAAAGAACTGAACGATCTCCTCCTTGCTGCAGCCAAATGGCAGACCACGCAATCGTACTGTTCCATCACTAGATGAATCATTTGGACCATTATGTTTCCCAGCCCAGTCCATTTTGCTGTTTAAAATCAAACACCATAAAAAAAATAAACAGCAAATTTAGCATTTGAGAATGACGATTCACCCCCCCAACCCCTTCCTAAGCAGGACTGTATACATTAGAAAGATCTTGAACTTTTTAAAAAAATGCAACAACTGCTCAGAGTATAATGCTGTGATAATTTACAACTGCCATTGTCTTGAACTCATACAGAACTAGCATGACCTGCTCATGCAACCTGCCACATAGCTATTCTCAAGACCTCGACTGATAGGCATCTATCTAAGACAAATTCTACTACTGAATACTTAGCTCCTCCCTCGCATTTGCCCAGCCATTTCAATACACATATTCAATCACTGCAAAGGGCACTATTTTTAAATTCATACTACTGCAGGCCAGTGAAGCCACAGCAAATTGTTTCCTAAAAATACATATGAAATAAATGCATGCTTCTCAACCTGCATACAAATCTCATGGGTGTTCATTCCAATGCCAGCTACAAGGGCCAAGGCAGCAGTCCTACAGGGTTTAGGACTAGAATTCTCACAATTAAATAAATGGAAAGACAGTCAAACAACTAATTCTGGGGGCAGAGGTTGACAGGTAAAAGATAACGTTAAGCTAACAGGGAAAGGGAAATGAATTTGATTGTGTGCACAAGAGGCTGCATTAACCCAGCAACATAAAACACCAGCAAAATAGAAAAGCAAAGTTCATGGGGTTTTTTTTAAATTCATTGAAATTATAAGGTGCAAATGCAAGTAATACTCAGTAGCCTGTATGGAAGTATGTCTATGCATAGTGTGTACATACAATGTAAAAACTGCACAAGTTGAGATAGCCAGGAAGTACATTTAATGATACAATGGCTAGTAAATTCAAAGTACAATTCACATACCTGCAGACATTTCCTCCACCACAATTAGACTAGCATCCTTCCACTTTACCCAAAGTAGAGTCCCTCCAAATATTTTGGACTATAGTTCCCAGAAGAAAGTATCTACAAATACTGTCTTTACAATTTTATTTATGAAGTGTTGGTTGGTGGGGTAGAACAATTTAGTTTGAGTTGAAGCTCCACCTACAACTACAGGAAAGAGTAGGTTTTTCTAACATTAAAGAAAAAAAAATTAGAAAAATATTCTGCTCAGAATAGTTTGTGCTTTAGATCTCAGCTTGTAATAGTTTGACCTTTTCTCATTCTAAGGTGGACTAGAGATATCAGAAAGAAAATGATATTTTTAGCACACACATTTGGGGAAGGGGATTTTACAAAATGAGGAAAAAAGGATTTTTCCTAAAAACATTTCCTAAGATTGCCACTTTAGTGATTTTTTTTGTAGAAAATATATCTCACTGCAATACACCATAAGATGTAATGACAATAAGGAAAAGGCAGCAGTACAAGAAGTTCATAATACTCTCTACCTGGCTAAATTAGATTTTACAGAGCCTGCTAAAGTCTGATTCTTTGGATCTCTTTGGATCTCTAAATATTACTCATCACGTTAATCCCACAAGTTCTTAGAGAAGGAAAAAATTTGATCAGTATATTAAAGTAAAGCTCTATGTCCTGGGTTCTCTTTGCATCTACCAAGTTCCACACTACACCTAAATATTTTTAAATTTCTTTAAAATATCCATCCATCCAAACATACTGCAAAGCAAAATGCCAGACTTAAACACTAATTTTACTTTGAGGTAACCGTTAAAGCTTAAGTGGAATGCAAATCTCAGCAGCTTACATTTTGAAACTGAAGTCTCCATGACTGCCCACACCTCCTAAAGCCATCATACTAAAGTAACATATATTATTCAGTATTTTCTAGATTATAAAGGCTGTAGACTGTTTAGCTTTAGATAAGAAAGGAGACTTTAGAAATGTTCTGAGATTTCAATCCAAATTTCAAGAAAAATTTTAAACTCTATTAAAATAGGAAAGGAGAACTCTTATGGAAAATTTTATAGATTTTCTCAGACTGGAGTTGTCTGTTCCTATTTTATAAACGGAAGTGTTTAATTAAGACAATTAGCATCAAAAGATACCAACCTTACCCGTATCTGTTCTTTAGTGCAATGGTTTATGAAAACATTGGATGGCAGTGGGACTTCACTACAAATGCTTCTTTAATACTCCCAACAAGGGTCTCTCACCTTACCTTATCACAAACAGCTCCTATTTTACATGTTTAATTTCTCCTCAAATGCCCAAAGCAGAAGTGGTAGCACACTAAAAAAAATCTGATTTTATATGTCACAGCACTTGCCCTTGGGGGGAAAAAATCACAGAATAAAGCAGACACCGGTAGTAAAAAGTTGCTAACCCTAGTTTATAAACCCATTGATTTAGAGAACCCTTTCCAGAAAAGCTCTGTGGAGGCCATGATTAACAAGTCTCTCCCAGCAGCCCATACATCCTAAGTCAACTGCACCAATTTTTATCCTCAATATCTTTTAAGTTCAACTAAAACTGTGTCATAAAGCGCTGAAAATTTTCCATTTGTTCAACATGAATGGGAGCTTCACCATCAGAGCAAAATGCATTCTAAACATTATCTCTAAAGAAGCTGATAAGCTGAACCAATTAGAACAGCCAGGAATGATCAAAGAAGGGGAAACTTGGAGGAGCAAATGCCACTGGTAATATCAAAAGGAAATTGTGGATCTCCATCTCCGTCTTCTGAAAGCATAGTCATTATGCCATGCAGAGCTTGTGAAAATGCTTATTATGATGCAGGTAGATTCCAGAGGCTGCAGTCTCATTTTCTCTTCCTGAAAGTGAAATCTTTCTCAACAAAAACAAAGGTCACATTTCAACACATATGCAGATTGATTCTTAGGCTGGGGTTTTTTCCCAGGCAGTTTATAAACTCAAAAATAAATTCAAATCTCATCTGAATCAACAGATTTTGCCCCAGGTTCTTTTCATAGAAGGCATAATTATTTTCAGGAAGGCTTTCTCTTCCTTATACCAATCTCCCATTTCCAATACACAGCTTAGAAAGAATAGTGAGAATAGTTTTAAACCAACTAGAGAATAAATAGGATCTTTGGTAAAGCTATGGCTTGATATTATTTCACAATCAAAATGGTTCCAGTTGATAATGTAGGCTATCTCCTACATTATCAACTGGAACCATGTTGATTGTGAAATAAT
>JANHFR010003293.1:38440-53111 GCA_032468015.1 Mimophis mahfalensis | reverse complement strand
TGTGTGTGTGTGTGTATGAAAAGTAGTAATAATTTGGGAATAGTGCAAAAGAAAACAGAAGATTCTAAAATTGTGTGAAGGAAAGTGAAAAAACCTAGCTTGGAAGAAATAGATAGATAGATAGATAGATAGATAGATAGATAGATAGATAGATAGATAGATAGATAACCTTTATTGTCATTTTTAGTTGAGCAAATGTATATGCCGGAAACCTCTCACTATTAGGTTCAAATTCTTTATTATTCCGTGTTGGTTATGGGCATTATTTTATGAATGTAAGCTATTCTGAGAAATTATTTTTAAATATTTAGCAGAACATTTATACACTCCTCTTTGGGGTGGGGGGAATATTGTTGAGTTTGTTATTTTAAACTGGAAGACGTTCAGCTATTTCCATTGTAGTATTTGCATTACAAGAAAAAATAGGAAGTGTTTTAGTTTGTTACACTGCCAGTTTTGAGCTCATACGATGTCTTTCTATTGTTAGCTACCCATGGTGACAGTTGCTTGCATTCACATCTTTCATGTGGCTGAATACTTCTTTTGATTTCTTTTGTAAAAGCACCAGGTGGTTGGTGGCCAATGGTTCTTTTGTTCAGATTACTTCTTCTTACACTAAAATCTGTTGGGAGGAGAAAAGGCACTTCATGTGAAAGATACAGCAGAAGTTTCCCTTTGTATGCTTCGTTGGGAAAAATGCAGCACTAATGAACAAAGAAAATCTCCAATTTTTCTTCATTGCTATTGTCTTCTATTATCATGCATTGTTAGAACCTGAGATTATTGTTAGCTAACTCAAACAGGGATGCATCCTTACAAAGGATATGCCTTCTCCAATCATGACCCCTCCAGACATGGGGATTATAAATCCCAGGATTACTGGAGAATAATAATTTGGGACCAATTGGAATATATGGTGCTAAATAGTAAGGCTTTTTATTCTTTTCAAGAACAGACCACCAGCTGATGGTTTAGGACAGGGGTCTGCAAACTGTGGCTCTGGAGCCACATGTGGCTCTTTTGGCCCTCTGCTGTGGCTCTCTGTCGGTTGATCCCACCACTGACTGGCCCCTGCCCTCCCGTGCCCTCCCCTCCCCATCACTCCTCGCCTGGCCTGAGAAGGTAAGGGTGATGGTGTGGGACGGAGACTCACTCCATATTCCAGGCCAGAGGCAACTGGGTAGGAATAAGTGATGTGAGTTGGCCACGCCCACCCAGTCATACCGGTTGTTAAATTATTGGCTCCTGGTGTTTTCTTTTCTGTGGGAAACAGGTCCAAAAGGCTCTTTGAGTGTTTAAGTTTGCAGACCCCTGGATTAGGATCATCTAAGCTTTATGGGATACATGCTGATTCCCACAAGAATACAAAAAAAGGTCAATTTGCATCTAAAACTATAATGGAAATAAGAGCACTGAACCTTTACCTGTGTGGTTAGTTGAAGGAAACCAGAGGATGGTGGGAAAAGACTCCACTTCTACTTCCCCATCCCTAATCCATATTTTCCAAAAGACCACCAAAATAAAATTGCAAAACTCTATTCTAGGAAAAGTTGTGAAATTATTTATGATTCACTTAGAATTCGTAGGCGTATTCTTAGCTCTGCAGGACTCAGAAACATCTCAGTGTTGATCAATAATTTCATAATTCTTTCAGCATAAGATTTCTGCTGAACATTGCAGCCTAAGAAACAGCCTAGCATCTTTTTCAACCCTGATACCCCAATTAAACTACTTCTTGTGCATGGATCTTTGTCTTAGAACCCCATCCCACTCCTAGTTTAATTTCTTACGAAACAATATGCTTTTGAGAAGAAAGCATGAAATTGCCCTGCTACCAGGAACATTAATAAGGAAAGCTATTGTGAAATAGCCTGTCTTATTAATATATGGCAGACAAACTGTACTCAGCGAGTAGTCCTTAATGGTACTTCATCTACCTGGAGGGAAGTAAGCAATGGGGGTACTACAAAGTTCCATCTTAGGCCCAGTACACTTCCATACCTTTCTAAATAACTTAGATGAGGGAATAGGAGGGGAATATATCAAATTTGCAGATGATGCTAAAATGGCAGGAATAGCCAACACCCCAGATGAGAGGCTCAAAATCCAGATGGATCTTAACAAACTTGAGCATTGGGTCCTAAGTAAGAAAATGAAATTCAATGTAGAGAAAAATAAAGTCTTACACTTGGGCAAGAGAAACCAAAAGTACACGTATAGATTGAGAGAAACCAGGAGTGAGAGGGATCTTGGAGTCTTAGTAGACAACCAATTAAATATGAGCCAACATTAAATCTAAAGAGTTGACTACGTGACTTATGAAGATATGGTGAAACCTGTTGGACTATAAATGTCTGATAACTGCATAAAGGGGCAGAGAAGGAAATTGAAAGAGGAAAAAAAGGACTTACTGGGAAACTTGGAAGAAGTAAAGTGACTGTTGGAGGACTATAAAGAACAATAAATACTGTCCATCCTGAGGGATGATCTTGGTACTGAAAGAATTGTTTTAATACTGGCTTTTTGGTGTTACAGACAAAAGGAAGTTTGGGTCTCTGGTAGGTTATTCAGTAACTTTGTGACTAATTAAAATAAGACAAAATGCCTCAACAGGGAAATATGAATATATTTCCAAAAGAATTATTATTGACGTTGCAAAGTATCCATGAAACCATAACAAAGAACCACAGGGAAATAAAGGATTTGATACATGAATAGTTGTGAGACAAGAAAAAGCTCAGCAAATAACAATAGAAAATGAACAGACAACCTTGGAAATAGAACAGAAAACAGAAAAAACAGAGGAGAAAAGACAAGGAGAAAGAAGAGATAATTAAAATCGATGAAACAGACAAAGCAGATTATGCATTAAGAGCTCAAAAAATAGAATTGGAATAAAATAGAAGACATTCCAGAAGTGGGGATAGAAATACTGATAGAAGGAGCAGAGATCTGGCAGCGAGAGATAGAGGTAGAAATACAGAGAATACTTACATTAAATATGAATGATATATGGAAATATAAAATACCAAGGGAGGAGTATGGAAAACATGCCAAAAAATCAATAAGAATTGAAATATTAAAATGAGCAAGAGATGATGGATAAAAATAGAATACTTATTAATATAAGATTTGTACTAAGAAGACTTAGAGGTAGAAATTAGAAAGAGGGTAAATGTTGGAATGTATATTCTTATATAATATTTTAAAACTAGTATGTAGATGACTAGATCAGAAGTTGAAAAATGATGATATTATATATACTTAAATAGTGTCACTATGGTTATTAGTAATGTGTATTAAAATGCTGAATAATTAAATGATGAAGGATTATACACATGGTGGAGCAAATACTACAATCTTAATCGTAATATCTACAATGTTACTATAATGATAAGAGCTTGATTAATGCTATTTTATACAAAATCTCAAGGGAGGAATAGGGGAAATATTCCAAAAATCAACAAGAACTGGAAAATTAAAATGGACAAGAGATGATGGACAGAACCAGAATACCTACTAATATAAGATTTGTTTTATTAAGATTTAGAATAGTGGTAGAAATTAGAAGGGGGGCAAATATTATTATGCATATTCCTATGTAATATTTTAAAATCAGTATGTAAAAGAAAGGATTAGAAGTTGAAATGAATGTATTATGTATAATGTTATTATAATGATGTGAGGATGATTGATGCAACTAAGATTACTAAAATTGTCAATACTATTACTACTACTTGGTATCAAAGTTAAGGATGCCCAGATATATTTGTTTTCTTATGTTTTCGTGGCTGCCACAGACTTCCACATATGAGCCCGAAGATGGTAAATGAGATTTTACCGAAACGTCGCTACAACTTTAAAAGCACAACTATGAAGACATGGGAAAATACCCAAACAAAGCATAATGGCATACATACATACATACATATATACATACATACATACATACATACATACATACCTAAAAAGTGAGCCAACAGTGTGGAGCAGCAGCCAAAAAAGCCAATTCTAAATTGCATTGACACTAATACCACTCTATAAATCCTTAGTAAGACCACGCCTAGAATACTTCATCCAGCTTTGGTCATTGTACTATAAAAAAGATGTTGAGACTATAGAAAGAGTGCAGAGAAGAGCAACCAGGATGATTAGGGGACTGGAGGCTAAAATATATGAAGAATGGTTACAGGAACTGGGCATGGCTAGTCTAGTGAAGAGAAGGACCAGTGGAGACATGATGTCAGTGTTCCAATACCTGAGGAGCTGTCACAGAGTGGAGTGGGTCAACCTATTTTCCAAAACACCTGAAGGTCAGACGAGGAATAATGGATGGGAAATGGTCAAGGAAAGATTCAGTCTAGAAATAAGGACAAATTTTCTGACAGTGAGAACAATCAACCAATGAACAGCTGGCCTTCACAAGTTGTGGGAGCTTCATCACTGGAAGCTTTCAAGAACAGTTTGGACTGTCATCTGTCAGAAATGGTGTAGGGTCTCCTGCTTGGGCTGGGGGTTGGACTAGCTGACCAACAAGGTCCCTTCCAACTCTGTAATTCTGTTCCATTCTGTTTCTGAAATGTCAATGCATTTTAAGATGTAGATGCTATAACTGATAGTGTTTTGATGGTTGCCAAAAGGTCTTCTTTTTCTAAGTTCCCACATGATTTTCATGGTCAGCTCGGGCTGTCCATTAGACAGTGCTGTTCGTTTGTGATACAGAAAAGTTTATGTTATTCAGAATATTATATGATACATCCTAGCTTTGGAACATCTTCTATTTAAATGCCTGCCATTTTTGAGCACATATGATACCTTTTTATTGATAATGTACAATATTCAATACAAATATCAGACATATTTCTTTGTGCATATAAATACCTATGAACTGTCCAGGCCAGACAACGTGACACATTTTTGTATTACATGAAGACAGACCTGTGATTTTAAAATATGAGAGAAGATCCAAACCCACGTCAGAAAACAGATTCAGATCCCTTCCATGCTTTCAAAAGTATGCAGATCAAAAATGCATGAATGCTTTTTTAATGGGTGATTTGGTGTCCGGGAGATTTCAAGATTTCAGGTTATGGATATTGGTGGGTCCAACCCAAGTGAGTCCTGGTGGCTCAGGCTGTTAGCAATTAGTCTAGCAGCCAGCAGCCTTGTAATTAAGGCACACTCGAATCTCACCAGGCTCAAGGTTGACTCAGCCTTCCATCCTTCCGAGGTAGGTAAATTGAGGACCCACACTGTTGGGGGCAATAAGCTGACCCTGTAAAAATGCTGCTAATAAGCAGGCATATACTAAAGAATGAAGGCTATTGCTAAGCACATTGACTTGTGCTTATAAATTGTAAGCCGCCCTGAGTCTCCGGAGAAGGGCAGCATATAAATTGAATTTTTTTAAAAAAATTCTAACCCATCTTTCTTCTTATAATGCTATTACCCTCCCTTTCCAAATTGTCCTGATCCTGCATCTTTCTTCACTAATAGGCTCACACTCTGGATGGGCTACCGCATCATTATTTGATAGGCTATTTGAAGTGTGGTTGAGTCAACAAAGGATACATAAGAATCTGTTCCCCCAACATAACTGGGCTTCCAAAAGCCCATCAAAACAATGATGCAAGTTTCAGAATATAATTGGAAGATTTGGAGCAACAGAATTCTGAAAACACAGAAGTGGAGAGTGGAACTATTGTACATGTGCTTTCTTGTCTTCTGTTCATTTCTTTAGAAACAATTGCCAGCCAAAAAACTAAGATTTTGTTTTTAGGCAAGGTATATTCAAAGAAAATGAATATCTGTTCTTGCACTTAAGTAAACTGAGGAGATATCCCATTCCTCTTACATATACATAGGTAACTTGGGACTGAAATACAACAGAAATCCCATTTCTCTAAAAAGTACAAAAACAATAAAATGTTAAATGACCAACACATGAAAAAAGAGAGTAAAACAATAATAACATTAATAACAAAACACTAACAGTACCTATACAAAGAACATGAATACCATCCAATGAATAACAAGAACAGTGGGTTGCTATACATGCCTCGGAGCCAATATATTTTATCACTATTCATCCTTAACTCTAACCCTAAACCAAACCCTCTTTACCTATAAATATATATTGACACCTCATTTATCCTCCATCTTTTTAAACTTCCCTCCTCTTCTTTATTCCAGAGATACCACAGCTTGCCAACTTACAAAGTGGTCTGAATCTTCCTTATCTTTTAGCAACTTGGTTGTTTAACGTTTTATTGTTTTTGTATGTTTTTAGTAAAATTACTAATAAAGATTTTTTTTTTAAAAAAAAAGAACAGATATCCTATTTCTCTGATGAGGAGGAAGGAAAACCAGGGAGGCAGGCTGGTCTCCAAGCTTTTGGTTGCCTTTGAGGCAATGTGATTTTTAAAGATATAGACTGTTTCTTCCTATCAAGTCAGTAAGTCAATGTTGAGGTGCTTAAGAGTCGCAGCTCTTAAATGGTCTATGAGGTGGTCACATTAAGCTCTGACCCCAAAGAAAGACTTCTTATGCATGCTCGAGTCCAAGACAAAGTCTAGAAGAGTCCCAGAAGCATAATTATGTCTCTATACTGTCAATCAAGGGATGCAGTGGCTTAGTGGCTAAGACACTGAGCTTGTCAATCAGAAAGGTTGGCAGTTCAGTGGTTTGAATCCCGAGTGCTGCATAATGGAGTGAGCTCCCATTCCTTCTCCCAGCTTCTCCAACCTAGCAGTTCGAAAGCATGTAAAAATGCAAGTAGAAAGATAGGGACCATCTTTGGTGGGAAGGTAACAGCATTCCGTATGCCTTTGGCATTTAGTCATGCCGGCCACATGACCACAGAGACATCTTTGGACAGTGCTGGCTCTTCGGCTTGGAAATGGAGATGAGCACCGCCCCCTAGAGTCAGGAACGACTAGCACATATGTGCGAGGGGAACCTTTACCTTTACCTTACTGTCACCCCACAATTATGACTGCCACACTGTAAACATGGCATTCCTCCTATCAAATAAGGACATTTCTTCCTTTTCAACATTTTTGAAATGTTTAAAATCTTTACTTACGTCTCTTTCTTTTTCTGTTAACTATATTCAAAGCTGCTAATAGCAGAAGTAAAACACAAAGACAATAAAATCTCATCACTGAAATCTGGCTAAATGAGACATAGAGAGGGTCTCAGTTCCAAGGTGTTCTTCACGTTATGACCATAATGGAGCCTGCTGAAAATGGTTATAAGCTGTGACAGTTTCAAAGTGGGTCACCCATGTGGCCAATCTGACTTTATGACTTTTTTGCAGTAATTATTAAGTGAATGCTACAGTTATTAAGTGAACTCATTGTTCTCTAGGGAACATTTCCTCCCCCTTTGCAGAAAACCAGCATTTAACCGGAAATAAATGCTGGTTTTCAGCAAAAGCATTTAAATCATGGTCACGTGACTGCAGGACACTACAAACAGCCATAAATTAGGCCAGTACACAGGCACCCAAAATGCAGCCCGATGACTATGTGGGGCAGCTGCTGGAACTTTGTAACCAGGTTATAAGTACTTTTTGAGTGGGGTCTGCCATAACTTCAAATGGTTGCTAAGCAACACTGTGGGCTGTTGAGGATTACCTTTATATTAGAATCCTGCTGAGAATTCAGATATGGTACTTAGGCAGTTGTAGCTGAACTTTTTGCAGAATTAAGTCTAGCCTGTCTTTGTAGGTTTTACTTACAGTGGTTCTCAACCTTCCTAATGCCGCGAGCCTTTAATGCAGTTCCTCATGTTGCGGTGACCCCCAACATAGAGGAGCGGTGCCTCGGTTCCTAAGACCATCAGAAATATGTGTTTTCCAATGGTCTTAGGCGACCCCTGTGAAAGGGTCATTCGACCCCCAAAGGGGTTGTGACCCACAGGTTGAGAACCGCTGCTTTAGTAGTTTCCGAACATGCAAGCTTGAGAGAAAGATCTTTTAGAAATTGTAGATCGTCAGAACTTGTAGAAAAGTTGTGGTTGAGGACTGGCTGGAGGTCTGCTTCTCATTGGAAGGCCGATTTTCTCCAGTAAATGTTTCAGGTGTGGTGGGAAGTTTTTTGATACCTTTTCATTTCCCCATCCTTGCAACTAATCTAGCTTAAAAGTTTTCCTGTTTATTTTGAAAGTTCGGATACAGAGGGCAAGATCCAGAACTCTGCTACCAATTTGTTAGAGGTGATTGGATCGTTTGGTCATGTATCTGTGATAAAAACAGGACATAAGTCTGCTCCAGTCAAATATAAAGTATTTCTTAAGGAGAAATAAAATAATAAAGATATAAAACCTTAACTAGGCTAACTAAGTATATTCCATGTATGCGTGTAAGGGTGTGTGTGTGTAAGGGACAAGAAGAGCAGAAGAGAAAAGATAAGGCAAGTAAGAAAGGGTTTTTATTCTGTAGGAGAAGCTTCTGCTCTGACCACACGTTATTGGTGAAGATCAGGTAACTATTGGAGATGGTCAGATGACTTTCAGTATGACTCAGCAACCATGGCCAACAATATTCTGACATTAATCACCCAAACACCTGTGATATGGCCAATCATTCACTCTGTCCACAAAATCTCCCTCTGTTATTGTGCAATTCAGATAACATTCACAATCTCTGGAAAAAAACATGACATTCTGTAGTGCTGCACATTCAAAGGACACTTGCTACTCTGCTACTTCCTTTCCAAGAGGTAGAATAATTTATAAGTACTCACCAGTTTTCCACTGTTGGTCGACCGAGAAATAAGATGTTGGATTGGTTAACACTCTGTCCTGGATTTGAGGACACAAAATACAGACAAAAAAGTGAATCCTGTTTATTTTGATAATGGTGATAACTTTATTACTTCAAATATATAAGTGACCTTCCTAGACTCGTGTTAGTTATATTCACATGATGAAAAAACACATTTTTCTATACAATCAGCATTTAAAAGCCGAGCAGGAAAATGCTGGTTTCTCAGAATAGTATGATACAGTACTCAAATAATATTATGTACTAGCTGATAACCCAGCTTTGTCCAGGTAACTATGACAATGCTGTGGCCTACAATTCCCAGCATTCTTTACCCGATTTGCATGCCTTGCCTCTATTGGCTGGAGATCCTCTGATTTGCATGCCTTGCCTGGTAACCCTCTGCACATGTGCAGTACAGCTTGCCAGTGAAATGTCCATGGGGCAGTGAAATGTCCATTTTGCACCCTTTTGGGGTGGGGGAAGACCCCTTAAAGCAGCGTTCTCAACCTGTGGGTCAGGACCCCTTTGGGGGTCTAATGACCCTTTCACAGGGGTCGCCTAAGACCATCGGAAAACACATATTTCTCATTGTCTTAGGAACCGAGACACCGCTCCTCTATCCGTCTCCAGGCGGGTCCGCCCACATGCAGATACGCCCACATATGAGTACCCGGCATGATGACATCATCATGCCAGCCCCATCACATACACCCCGTACAACGAAGTAGCAACGAAAATAATTTTATAGTTCGGGGTCACCACAACATGAGGAACTGTATTAAAGGGTCACGGCATTAGGAAGGTTGAGAACCACTGCCTTAAAGGCTTTTGTGACCCCCACCCCCAGTGCTGATCTTGGAATGCCAAGGTATGTATGTGCCAAGTTTGGGCGAGATTGGTTGCTCCATGTAGGAGCATATAGAGCACATACATACACACATGCCTCACCACACTTCTGTTTCATATATATAGATGTAGGAAGAACTTGCGACGTACTACTTTGGTTGATGACTCTGAGTTAAAGGATGTCCTTTCTTCCATTATAGCTTGAAAGTTTTAAAAAGTAAATTATTTAGGTGGCTAGACTCTGTTTCATTATCTAGCTGTTATCCTGTTCCAACTCTCCTGACACGGGTGTCTCCTACAACAGCGCATTGATGATTGTAGTCTAATAACCCCGGAGATCTAAAATTTATCCTCCTCTCTTTTTATGAATAAATAGTCATGTGATTGTTCCCTCCACCTCCATATAAAAGTATTTCTTCCTTCTAACGCATCTACTGGAAAGCCCTATGTCCAGAATGGTAGTGTTGGCAAACCTTTTCGGCACCAAGTGCCAAAAACAGGAGCAAGGGAGTGTGTGAGCGCACTCACGTGCCAGAAACTGAAAGATCACATGATCTTCCGGTTTCTGGTGCTTCTGTGCATTTTTGCAAGACCAACCCAGAAAAGCAATGGGCGACAGCTCTGTGTGCCTGGAAAAATGGCTCTCTGTGCCACTTCTGGCACATGTGCCATAGATTCGCCACCACTGATATAGTCTCTGGCTTGAACAGGGGGTTGGGCTGCAAGTCTTCCAAGGTCCCTCCCAACCGGTAGTGATATCCTACCAGTTCAGCCCAGTTTGGCCGAACCGGTGATGATAATTAGGGGTGGTTCGCCGAACCAGCCTGGCTGGCCCCGCCATCTGCCCCCGCCCTTCCCTTTTTTTAAGCTCAGCTGATTCACACGGCAGAACTAGTAGTCGCGTGAATCAGCTGAGCTCAGGCTTTTGAAACCCAGGGAACCCGCTGTTCCCATCTATTTCTGTTCTCCGGAGCAGCAGCGGAGGCTCTTTCTCTGAGCTCCGCAGAGGCTGAGGAGCCCAGAGAAACAGCTTCCACGCTGCTCCGAAGAGCAGAAATAGATGGGAACAGTGTGTTCCCTGGGCTTAAAAAACTGCATGCACACATATGCGCAGAAGCCAAGTGTGCACGTGTGTGTGTGTGTGCCCCCGAGCTTATATTTTGCGAACCGGTGGTGGGATTTTTTGAATCCCACCACTGCTCCCAACCCTATTATTCTACAATGTATCTTCACTGTCATCCAAACAGTCCCTCCATCCTATATTTAACTCTCAAAAATTTTCAGAAAGGAAGTTGGGGGGGGGGAAACAAATAAAAAAGTTATCTGTAGAAAACAAAGGACAAGTTCTATCTAGGTTTTATATAACTGAAACTGATTGCATGCAAAGAGTTTTCCAAATTATCAGAAATTCTGCCTAGACACCCTACTTGAGAGAGGGAACAAGCATGATGGCACACATCTAAATCTACCAAATCAAAGCAGCACCCACTAGAACCAAAGCCCATTTTATCTTTCTATTGCTGCTGTTAAAAGACCACGGGTGGGGAAAATTAGATTCCCAGCCTGATGCCCACTGGATATGAAGAATTACTATGTGGATCATCTTTGAACAATGACAGCGTTGCCTGGGAATAACTGATGCATATTGCAGCCCAACCCAATTCATTTGAAGGGGACCCGGTTGAGGGAAGCAGGATTAAAAGCAAGGAAAGAAATGTGAGGTGAGAGATGAGGATACTCAGTTAATAATTAAGCGGTCTATCAAATAAGCGGAGCCTTAATTGACTGGCTACCTCAACCAACTTAATTTTTCCGCCTTTGTTTTTAGATTAAATTATTGCCTTCTTACCTGTTCTTGCTCATCATGGCCCCAACGCTGTTGGGTTTGGACCACTCTCTCGCTTGCCCACCCAATACAGCAAATCTGCAACTTCCATCTCTTCTTTTTCTGGGATGCCTAGTTACCTTCCAGCAGCCTTCCCTACTGATTCCCAGCCCAGAAGACCCTCTCCCCACGTTTCGGCTTTCACTAGAAGAGCTTCCGTCTCCTCCTTCCCAGATCACACCACCTTACACCTAATTGAGAAATTCTGGAAAACTGAACAGAAGCCAGGTGAGCTCACCGTGAAGTGGCCGGATCTGCTTGTCCCAGATCTTTCCTCCACGCTATCTCTTTGCAATTCCTCTCAGCAAGCTGCATTGCTTCCCGGCACGCAGTCTTGACAAACTAGTAAGGAGGCTAATTTTAGGTTACTTCATCAGAGGGCTGTGAGAAGATAAGGTGTCCTTTCCAAACCAGTAGTGTTGGCACTGCTGTTTTTCAGAAGACCTGGGGCCCCACCTTGTTCTGTCATTGGGCGGCGCTTGATAGTTTGTAGGAATACACCTAAGTGTACAGTACTTGTCGTCGGCCCTAGAAGGAATTGGTCAGGAAATAAGGGAACGTCTTTGGTCCTTATAGAGAGTTAATGCCCAGTTTCAATATTCTTACTTTCATAACTAGATGGCCATAGTTCGATCCTCTTTCAGGGTGTCCTCAAAGTATGGTCAAAAATTCAAGATGGAGACCGTGATGGTGGGATTGTGACCAGCATATTTGATCAAACCCCCAGATGGTCCTGATATGGTCTTATGCATTATAGGAAGTCCTGGACTTACAACTGTTCAAAGATACAACGGGACTGGAAAAAAAGTGACTTCGCTATGTTTTTCACACTTGTAGAATCCCTGTGGTCATGTGATCAAAATTTGGACACTTGGCAACTGGGTCAATTTATGACAGTTACAGAATCCCAGCGTCATATGATCACCTGTTGCAACCTTCTTATAAGCTATGTGAATAGGGAAGCTAGAGTCACTTAACAACCGTGTTACTAACTTAACAACTGTTGTGATTCACTTAATGACTGTGGCAAGAAAATCCATAAAATGGGACAAAACTCACTTATCAACTGCCTTGCTTAGCAACATAAATTTGGGGTTCAATTGTGGTTGTAAATCGAGGACTACCTGTGTAAACCATGCCTGCTCTCTGTATATCTCTGTGTTTATATTTATGTGTGTTTAAGGATGGGTACGGTACTTACTTGTCAAATTTCCAAACTGTCCAAATCAGTTTGGGTAGTTTCACAAGATTAAAAGACTACATTATGAATAAAAGAAAATCTCTCTATATAAAACAGAGTGTGGGTGGCCGGTGGGCGGACGGGCGGGCATGAAGCCATAGAGATACTAATCTACAGCTTACAGATGTGTCCCAGACCTTCCCCCTCAGAGGCTTCTTCAGGCCTAGGTCTAGGCTCAGATGATATGGAGGGGGCGTGGAACCATAGAGATACTAACGACTACACCTGGGCAAAGCTGGGTAATCAGCTAGTATTATATGATAGTAAAACAAGGATAGGAATGAAACAAAAAACCAGAACCTATCAATGTATCACTCCATCTAAAAGGGATATGCCCAAACAACCTCTGCTAAATCTTGGGGAGAGAGCAAACTTTCTGAAGGTAGGCAAGAGGGTGGGGAAGAATCTGGATTCAAGGACCTGTGCAGTAACAGTAGCACTTCTATGACCAAAATAAGCAAACAACAGCAACACATGCATATACATCAGGCATGGGGGGAAATCCAGATAAAATCTTTGCAACTCCAAAATGGTTTATTTAGAAATACATGCATTGCAGTACCTAGAGGAAGGGCGTTTTCGGTGGGGGCGCCTGCCCAATGGAACCAACTACCAGTTGAGCTATGGATGGCGCCCAACCTTAGAACCTTCTGCAAGGAATTGAAGGCACTACTGTTTACATCTGCCGGCCTGGATTGATGGGTTTTTTAGTCAGTTTGTTGGGGCGTGTTAGGTTTAATTTTTGTTTTAATTTTTTTATTATATGTTTTTAATGCCCTGTACACCGCCCTGAGTCCCTAGGGAGAAGGGCGGTATAAAAATTCAAATAAATAAATTCAAATAAATAAATAAATTGCATATACATTTGCTTCTAAAAATCACATTTAGTATCTTGCATTCAAAAATATAGTTATTTTTATAATATAGGCTTTTCAGCAGGTGGCAGCACTAGGCAACTTCGCCTGGCTTTCATAGTTAAGCAAAATTGGACTTGATTAGTATTTGGATGACAGACCTCTAGGGCAGGTTTCTTAACCTTGGCAACTTTTAAGATGTGGGGATTTCAAGTCCCAGAATTCCTCAGCCAGCCATGGAATTCTGGGAGTTGAAGTTCACACATCTTATAGCTGACAAGGTTGAAGGACACTGCTCTAGAGCAGGGGTATCAAACTTGTGTTGTCATGGCATCGTCATCAGTGGTGGGATTCAAATTTTTTTACTACGGGTTCTATGGGTGTGGCTTAGTGAGCATGGCTATCCTGTCAGCCAATCAAAGGTGGTATTTGCCGGTATCAGCCAATCAGAGGTGATATTTGCCGGTTCTCCGAACCAGTCAAAATTATCACTACCGGTTCTCTGGAACCTGTCGGAACTGGCTGAATACCACCTCTGATCATCATGTGAAGTATTGTGACTTTTTCCCCCTTTGCTAAACCGGACATGGGCATGGCCGGCATATGATGCCCACAGGCCACAGGTTTGACAGCCCTGCTCTAGGGAATTCCATGACTGTTGACCAGACTGGGAAGGTGAAAAGTATTCCTGAAGAAATCAGGCATAAATCGCTTTTGTATACTGCTGCTTGTGTCACTGTAGTTCTCAGGATCCAAACTCAAGTTGAGGTTTTTCTGATACATTTTCTGACATGGAAGAAATAAATAAATGTCTATGGAGATTCTCAGTCATATACACTTATCCATAGACATTTATCTACTTCTTCCATGTCAGAAAATGTGTCAGAAAAAGTTCAATGGTTGTTAAGTGTGAAAAATGGTCATAAGTTACTTTTTTCAGTACAGTTGCAACTTCAAACAATCACTAAGTGAAGTATTGTAAGTCGAGGATTATCTATATACAGTGGTCCCTCTACTTATGAATTTAATCCGTTCCAAATGCACATTTGTAAGTAGAAAAATTTGTAAGTCGAAAA
>JANHFR010003293.1:25802-38340 GCA_032468015.1 Mimophis mahfalensis | reverse complement strand
ACTGATTGGTCTGTAGTTACCTGGATCAGTCCCCGCCCCCCCGCCCCCCCCCACAACTTCTGAGACAGGAAGAACTCCTTCAGAACCCCGGTCATACTCAGTGAGAAGCAAAGTTGTTGTTTCTATTATGATGCCTTCCAGTAAGCTCCGATATCCAATACACAGGAGTAGGATTACGATAGGTTGATCACTGGAAGGGAACGTCTCTTCAAAATCATGCCTACAACTTATGCTTGCGAGAAACCATTTCCATTTAAGGCGGGGTGTGTGTGTGTCAAACTCACATTGTCACATCATATTGGGACTTTCCCCCCCTTCGCTAAACTGGGCGGGGGTGGGGCCAGCATGTGATGCATCTGGCCCTCAGGCTGCAAGTTCAATACCCCTGATCTAATGCTACATTTTTCAAACTTGGCCTCCTTAAATTGGCTGGCTGGAGAATTCTGGGAGTTGAAGTCCACACAGCTTAGATGGCCAAATTTGAGAAACACTTTAACTCATCGTTATGTTCAGATGTCTATCATTTGCTTGCAGCCACCCTGGAATCAACCAAATCTCCTTCAAAAAGAGATTGACTTCCAAATGAACTTTTAATCCTATGTAGAAAGTCAGCGCCGACCCCTCCTGGAAGAATGAAATTTTTAAAAAATTGTTCCAAGTTTTTAGTTTTATGGCATACTAGGGGTTAACCCAGTCCGGGTATAGTCGAGGCTGAGAAAACCAGGGAAGAGAAACAGGAGGCATGGGCTGCAGGGGCTGTTTTTGCTCGCAGACCCCAAAGCTGTGCCAGTCGCTCACTATCAATAACCCCCTGGCTGGCCGGACGTCCCACTGCTCTACTCCGTCCCCACTGCCATTGGCTCCATCGCTGTCTCCTCCGTCCCCACTCCGCCCCACCCAGCTTAACCTCATCCTGGCATCTCTGCTGCTGCCTCCTCTTGACAACCGCCGCCTGAATTTCAAAATATCAGCCTGAATTGATGTGCGGCATCACGCTGCTCTCTGGTGGCCCTTGTGGACTTCTGTGAAGGTATCCGCAGTATGGCGAGAGTGTAGGGGTCTGCACTTCAGCAGTCTTTTTAGGGGGCAAAGACCCCCTGATGTCGTGTCAGACCCCCCCAGTGTTTGTCGCTGGAGGGTAAATTATCTGTGTGCCAAGTTTCATTAAGATTGGTCCAGGCGTGGAAGAGCGTATACAGCACATACATACAAACACAGACACACACCCACACTCTGTTTTATCAATAAGTAAAGGTGAAGGTTCCCCTCGTACATATGTGCTAGTTGTTTCTGACTCTAGGGGGCGGTGCTCATCTCCATTTCCAAGCTGAAGAGCCAGCGCTGTCTGAAGACATCTCCGTGGTCATGTGGCCAGCATGCCTAAACACCGATTTACATGTTTTCGAACTGCTAGTTTGGCAGAAGCTGGGACAAGTAACAGGAGCTCACTCCATTATGCAGCGCTCAGGATTTGAACTTTCTGATTGACAAGCTCAGCATCTTAGCCACTGAGCCACTGCATCAGATAGATAGATGATAGATAAAAATTCCAATTTTAATCGAACAAAGTATTGTCCGGGTACAATGTGTTTAGGATACAATAAAGATGTTTACATCAATATTCATAATATTGATGTTAATTACAGTAGTATCAATAATATTTACTTAACTAATTCAACATGCCTTTTCTTCTATCACTCATCCTATCCAACTATTTCCCTGCATGTACTGTAGCTCCTTTTTACTCTCAGCTAGCCATTGATAAAACAAGTCCCAAGTCAAAAAGTATTTTTTTCCCTTGATTATAAATACTGTATTATAGAATGTGCAGAAATGGATAGGCTAACACTTACCACCGTTAAATAGATAAATATGTGTCGCTGAACACATTGTAAGCCGCCCTGAGTCTTCGGAGAAGGGTGGGATATAAATGGGATTAAAAATGAATGAATGAATGAATGATTTAATTAAATCAATAAATGAAACCTAATTGTGATATTGCCATCATTGGTTCAGTTTTGTGCGCCAATATCTCCTGGAAAATTCCTCATGTTCAATTCCAATGGGAAACTTGGCGAGCGCCAGGCCAACTTTGCCCAGCAGCCCGTCCCATCCGAGGCCGCATAACCGCTTGGAGGCTCGGGGCTTCCCTGCACAGGCCACCTCCGTAACGGGCCGAGATTACCGCTCGTACCCCACTGGGATAATCCGTCAAAATCCGGATTCTTTGACCACGAACCGGTTGAATACTAGGGGGCAGTGAAGAAGGCCGCCTGCCTGCTTCTCTGGAGCGGCATCGGGTGGTTCGCAGGGCAGCCCGGCGGGGCAAAAACTGGACTCCCGCGGCGTTCGCCGGCCCCGCAGCAGAGCCAAGGCCGGCTCGGGGCTCGCAGGCCCTCAGCAGAATCCGGGCGGCGCCCGAGATCCGTGCCGAACGGGCCCCGCGGCGGCGAGGCCCAGAAGCGCGGAAAGACGGTGCCCCGTGCCTCTCCCTCGGGCGCGCGAGGAAGGCCGGCCTGCCCCGCGCGGCGCCTCCCGTCCTATCGGGGCCCTCCGCGAACGGGAAGGGCGCTTGCGCGTGAGACGCGCCGAGCCGGCGCTTCTGGGCCTGTTTCCCGCCCGCTCGCCTGCCTCGCCGCATTGGTAAGCCCGGCCGGAAGGCAGCCTCGCCGCGGTCGCTCCCGAGAAAGGGAGGGATGCGTAGCGGCCACGGTGAGTCCAGCCCGGGCAGGGTGCCTCCCGGCGCCGAGCGGAGAGGAGGCCGCGGGCTGCCAGGGAAGGCGCGGATGGAGCCGGGGCTGGTCTGAGGCGGTTTGGCGGGGCGGCTCTCCCGCTTCTCGGAGGGGCAGTCCGGGGAGAGAGCTCGCCGCCGGCTGCTCCGTTTCTTTCCGCTCCGGCGGGGAGGCCTGGTGGGCAGCGGGCAGGCCGAGCCAGGACTTCGGGCAGCTCGATTTCTTTCCCCCTTCGATTTAAGAAGGGAAGGACCCCTTTCCTAAAATTTTGCAGGCCCCGTTGGACCCGCAGTCTTGGGAGGTGGGAGCCAGAAAAGGTTACACCTGGGCTCCCCCCTCCGTCCCTCCAATTAAAATTAGGGGAGAAAGCTGTGAGTTGCTCCTAGCCATCTTGTAAGGACACCCCAAATTCAAAACCAAGAGTGGCTGGAGGAGGCATCGCCGTTATCCCCTTGGACATTATTTCTCCCCAGAGGTTTCTGCGGAAAACGAAGGGTTGGGATGGACGGGCCTTTCCTTTCATTGAAAACTGCCCTCCCTGCTTGTGATGGTCTTCCTCTCAACGGGCCAAAAAAACCAGGCTGCCTTGTTTATGTAGCAAATCCTTACAATGCTTTTCTTTTTGGCTTTCCTTCCACAGGTAAAATGGCTGCAATGGGTGGTTTGGGGATGAAAAGTGAAAGCTGAAGAAAAAGTGTAAAAATGTCATTAAGGGGGCCAGGCAGCAGTATCCCATAATGATGTGATGGTTTGATAAGTCACATAGCCCAGCTTTTTAATTTAGAAGTAGGCCAGGTTGCTTTTAGCAAAGGTTTAAGTAAGGGGACATGGAGTTGCACTTTGGTCTTTGCTTCTCTTGTTGTTTTTCTTCATTGGTCTCAGCATCTGAAACTTGCTTGGGACCTGGGTTGTTGTGATAGATATGAAAGGTGCTGTCTACTATTTCTTCTGGCACTGGCATTCTTCCAAAGTATACAGAACTGTTTTGTATATCATATTACTCAGATTATTCCCATTCCAAAGCCCCATTATGCTTGAAAATGCACTTGCACAAAACTGTGTATAGTTTTGTAATCTCAGACCTCACTAATCTAATGCTCTTTTTATGATCGACCTTTCCACTAATATGTAATAATTGAAATCATAGAAATATCCCATCAAGGTATTTCTCCTTTTTCTTTCTACATGGGTGTTTAATATGTTAAATATTAATATGTTGTTCAGAGTGGCTTTGTAATTCTCAGCTACCAATATTAAAACAGAAATGAGTTTGGGATAGGGCTGGAACCTGTAAATTCAGATAGAAAGATCAAGTTGCCCAAGGTCTTGACTATTCTTGGTATTCACTGTTTAATTCCAGAGTGTAGATAATTCAAAATAAAATGCAGAACTGATATATGCTATCTATCTATCTATCTATCTATCTATCTATCTATCTATCTATCTATCTATCTATATGCTGACTATAATATTTTTCTGATTCTGTGGAAATTAAACCCAAAGCTGCTACAATTAACTCCATGTCTGCAGTTCCACCTAATAGTCAAACCGACACTCCCACAGATCTGTTTTCTTCAGCAGATACTCCTATTTTTCTGTGTCAAGAACACTAATATGTGATATCACCCATATTTATATGGATGATCAGTTATGTAGCACAATGACACATTTAAAAGAGTAATGAGAACTATTACTCATGTAAGGGCAGCGTTAATTGATGAAATATGCAGAGCTAAGACTTGGGAATGTCGAACTGAAACAGGGATATTTCAGGTAGGCATGAGAGATTTTGAAACAAGCAATAATTTTAAAATAAACAACATTGTGACTTTTAAAGTAGATATTTCAGAATCTGTCATTTTGCTGGGTTTATCCCAAAGTTGGCAGTTATTTGTTGACTCTTATATGAACGCTTTTGCTTCCCAAATTGCCTCTAGTTACCAAGATTATATTAATGCTTTAAAAAAGAAAGAAAATGTGTAATTTTTTAATATAATAATAAACTTAAAATATATCTTTTTAAAAGGTGATTGAATGAAGGTGTGGTTTTCATTTTCATTTTGATCTTACATGATGAATGGAGATTATAGTATTCATCCTTAATAAAGTTGTGCAATAATGTAAGTGATATTGCAGTAATGATTCATCACACACTGTGCTTCTGGAAAGCTCTAGGTTGATGCAGAAGATCTTTTCAGAATTCTTAGGTATATGAATAAAATCTGTAATCCCTGGAAATTGAATAGAACTGTTATCAGATGTATTCTACCTATTATTTTTTATGCTAAGAGATTTTTGTAAATGTTTAGCAAAGGGAAACAGGTATTTACAGTGCATTTATAGAGGTTAAAATTCATTGTGGGTACTTGTTTTCAGCATTTTATACTGCATATCCTAAGGAAGTTTAACTGTTAAAAACTTCTTAAGAGGATATATAGTACTCTGTCTGGCACACAGGTATGATTTTTTAAAAAAATAAATGCCACTGTGTCCTACAGCAGTGTTTCTCAACTTTTGCAGTTTTAAGATGTGTTGCCTTCAATTCCCAGAATCCTGGAGGTTAATATCTACACAGCTTAAAATTACTAAAATTAAGTAATAATGTTTTCACTACGCTGTATTATAACCCTTTCTTAATCTGTAAGGGACCAGTGATGTTGATTGAATTTTTAGAAAAAATGTTGTAAGGTATTTAAAAAATATAGGAATAGATTTTTATAGGTATTATAACATGTAGAATTTTAAATAATTTTATGTAAATCCCAATTTTCCTAAATCTTCTCTTTTTCAAGAATCCATATATTATTTTTCAACAGGATTATATCTTATCACTCTTTTGTTTTTACATGCATTTGCTATTGCTTCTTAAATGAACTTTGCACTGTATCTGGTCACCCTGTTGCAAAATTACTCTTTACTAAGTAGTTTGAGAGTGATGAGTTTTTAACAATAATACATATGCTACAAGTTGCAAAATTGATTTTTTTCCCTATATTTGATTATTATTTTCCCGGAGCTGTGATGCTGTAGTATTATAGGGAAGGAGAAGCTTTATCCATTGCAGTACAGAGTAGGGCTTGTTTTCTAAATTAGTATTTTATCTTTTCTAATAAATTTCTCGCTAATTAAATGGAAGTCTTAAATGGATCATTTCTTTTCATTGAGAAAATCTTTTTAACAATTCCCTATCAAAAAGTTAATTTGCAGATTATTTACTTAGAGTTGGAAAATTTGGATTCCACTAATGTGTATCTTTAATTTTTTTGCAACAGATTAAAATTGTATGTGCAGTTGTTGATATGAATGCATAAATACAGCTATGCACTTCTCCAGGCAACATCATCTTAAATGTCTCCTAAATGTGGTAGGGTTGAGTTAATTACTTTCTGTGTTTCAGTCTAAAGCAATATTTGAATCATATTTAGCTAGGAATAAATATATAAGATTCTAGGTTTGAATAGAAAGTCATATTTGGAATTGGCTCAGATAGGAGAAACACATGTGAGTTGTAGGACATATTTCTATGTCTCCAAAACACCATGTTATTTCTGGCATGTTCCCATACCCATTTCTGATATTAAACCCTAAACTGAACTCTATTCCATTTTCTATTAGCCTGTATAATATGCAGCATTTCAGATTTAAAATTTAAAAAATGATAACGTTTTTTGACTTACTCTGCTTGAGAGATGAAGAACTCTTAGAAGTTTTTTAAGTGAGAATATCCCATGAACTATAGTTAGACCATAGCTGCTATAACCCAGTGGTTCTCAACCTGTGGGTCAGGACCCCTTTGGGGGTTGAACGACCCTTTCACAGGGGTTGCCTAAGAGCATCGGAAAACACATATTTCAATACAAATATAGGTATATGTGAAAATAATTTTATGGTTGGGGGTCGCCACAACATGAGGAACTGTATTAAAGGGTCGCAGCATTAGGAAGGTTAAGAACCACTGCTATAACCTGTTTTGATTCAGGCTTTATTTTTAATTTTTGAAAGTGCTTAAAGAATCACTCCAGCAGAATTTCTTTTATACGCAGTTTTAAATTTAGGAAAACTAGTCCATAGCACCCATTTCCTACTCTGTGCCCAGAGCATGCCCAGGAACACTTCAAAAGTTGTTCTGTGTTTCCCAAATACTGCTTCGCAGTTAGATGGACTCCTTTATGAATGTTAAGTTGTGTATATAATTAAGTTAGGGCGGAAAAGTTTTTATGAGTGTTTAATATTATAAATGTATTTGATTTGTACTTTTCCTTTTTGTCTGAAAGAACATTCAGGGCAACTTGTAGTTAAAACAATGCAAACGAATATATCCATGTGTCCGTGTAGGCACATACACATGCATATACATAGATTAAATCATAATTGTCATTTAAAGACCAGCTGTTCCTAAAGAAGACTGAATGTCAAGCATAGCTTCTGAGAAAGTACATTTCCCAGATTGGGATCAATGCGGAAAAGAGCTTTCTTGACCATGCTAGGTAAATAAGCTTTGGAGTAGAGGAACTTTAGAAGGTCTCGCCTGGAGATTAACGCCCAAGCAGTTTCATTATGGCAGAGGTGATCCCTCTTATGATCAATCCTAAGCTCTTTATGGCTTTAGAAGTTAATAATGGAAAACATTTGGCTGTTTGGAACAATCTTCCAGTATAGGCATTTCCCTATGCAGTTGTTTTCAGAGCTTTAACACAAGTCCCCCCAAATTGGATTACATAATTTGAAAATCCTTAAAAACCATTATTGAAGCTCTGGTTTAACTTAATTTGTGATGGCTGCCCTATATTTTTATGTTATATTCTTTTTGTTATACTCCTTTTGTTTGGGTTTAGTTAATATACCTATATAATTAAAAGCTGTAGAATCTAACTTTATGAGTGATTAAACTGGTTGAGGCTCACTGTTAACTATCTTCCTTAGGGTTCTGTTTGTGGTTTCCTATAATACGTTTGAATTCTCTGGGTTGTTTTTTTTTTGAAGCAAAACTATTAATGCCACATTGTTCTAGAAGTCACACTAAACCTATTCAGTTTGTGAAAGGTAAAATGCAGTTAGGCAAATTACCGCTTGGCTTGATCATGCCTAAGTTTTCTGACATATCCTCTAAAAAACCAATCTGCTTTAGCAATAACATAGCAACCACACACTTAGGATAATTGTGAGAGCAATTTTTTTCAATTCACATAATTATTTGAAATAGTTAAATACTTTTTTTTTTTTTGCTCCCTCAAGTCATTGTTGACTCCTGTCCAATATCCCTGTAGTGATTGGCCCAAGGCCCCCAGGTGGCTTTCTGCTTAAGGTGGGACTAGAACTCTCATTCTACCTGTCAGTTTTAGAAGCTGCATCCTTTACATGGCTCTCTAATAAAAGTATAACTTGGATTACTCCTGAGCTTCTGAGTTCTTGCTGGAGGACCTTCATTGGATTCTTGACACTACCTTCTAGCCAGATACCTTAACCACAACATCAAACTGGCGCCCTATTAGACACATTCAACAGTCATATTTAAAGTTACACATTTTGCTGTCATTCTGAAGGTATAAATTCAAAAATTCTTGGCAGCGTTTTTATTTGGGTGAAAATTGAGGGGTGAAAATAGTGTTTGTCACCTTGATATTAATGCTAACCTTCTTGGCTAACCTTTTCTTCTGTCACAGTAATGCTGGTGGCACGCTTTTGCAGATTGAAATTGGCAGACTATTGAAAGGACTTGCAACATGTTATGCTGGGGAAATGCATCTTTTGGACAACTTGGATTGGGCGGTATTGACGAAGAGATTGTCCTGGAACCCAGAAGATGCAGCTTCTTTGTAAACAAAAAAGTTCAAGATGTCGGCTGTGGACTGAGGCATACTGTGTTTGTGTTGGATGATGGGACTGTGTATACCTGTGGATGCAATGATTTAGGACAGTTAGGCCATGACAAATCTAGGAAACGACCAGGTAAGATAAAAAGATAATATTGGTTGGATCCTGCACGGTTTTGATTCTAAATTTTGGCATCAGATTTGCACACAGGAAGGCACGTAATTAATTTATAACATCAAAAGAATTCCTATTTAAAGAGCTTTACCACAGTTTTTTAAATGAATGATTCTGCAGGGATGTTAAGATTTTGAAAATACTGTATTTGAGGAACCTTACCTACAACTAATCTTATGTTTAAATTTTTCATGGTGGTGTTTTTTTTTTATCCTGGACATCATTTTGGAAATTGATGGCTTGTACCAGGAAAGGTATATGATACTCTTAAGGTGGATGGGGCTGATACAGTTTCCTTTTATGAAATGCTTGATGTAAAAGATCTCTCACTGTGTGACATTTTTGTTTATGTCCTTCACAGTTCAGAATCCACATGTGTTTTAAAAGAAAAAACAAACCCCACCCTATTTTTTCTTTGCTATACTTGAATTAAATTCAGCAAATTTAAGTTTAGCAGTTGAAAATTTGATAAAACAGCAAGCACCTAGATGCTTTGGAAGATCCCGTATATCAGTGACAGTGATAAAATAAATTTTGCATGGCTTTACCCTATAAAACTAATACATCAGCTTCTACAGAATTATTTTCTTGGGAAGTATGGCATTTATTAGTTCTAGAAAGGTTTTGGCTAATCTGCATAATGGATCTTTAAAGACAGGCCACTGAAGGTTTTTTTTTTTTTAACCCTCATATCACAGTCTCTTGCGTGAAATCTTAGCATAAAAGTTGAGGAAAATTATAGAAATGACAAAATGCTTCATTATAGCTTGGAAAATCGTGGAAGGATGAATCTTCTATTCAGGTTTGCTTTCTAGGAAGGATGAGCAGGTATAGTTCTCATTCTTAAATCCTGATGTGTATTTCGAGTAGTCTTTGGCTTGGAATTGCTTGCTTAACCGGTTACAATGGTCTCAGGAAGGGTGCTTTCCAGTTGGTTGCCAAGCACCCTGCAATCGTGTGATGGCCAAGAAAGTCAGTGGGGACGTGGCAAAGGAGTTTGCCTGCTTCTGCCACCCCATGAAAGGACTCTCCCTTGTCTTTATGGCCCTGGTTGAAAGGCTGCCTGCTGGAATTTCCTGCATATTTTAGGTGCAGTGTGATGACCCAGGGCTGGGCACAAAAGCAGCGCAGCCGGAGTAAAGGCTTAACTCCCTTTTATTGCTCCAATTTCCTCCCCTACCCCCAGAGTTCCCACAGTTCACCAAGTACAAGAATAACCAGGGTGGATTTCACTCACTTATTTAAATCACGATTTAAATCACTAATAAAAAGGCTTGATTTAAATCAACTCGATTTAAATCATAATTTTTAAAGGGCGATTGTCATTTCTGTCCTGCAGCAGCTGCTCCTCTGGCCTGCTATTGACTCACCAACAGTTACAACATTGCAGAATATACAGCCTCATGCTACATAACTAAGCTCCATTTCATGCTGAATAAATTAAATTATGAATGTATTTTGAATAGAATAGATTTTTTACTCCAAAAGCATTTTATCAAAATAAATTAGATAAAAAAATTTAAAAATCCAATTTAAATCAAAAAAATCTGATTTAAATTTTAAAAAATCTGATTTTTTTGATTTTTTTTAAAAAAATCATTGATTTTTATCCACCCTGAGAACAACACTCCAAACAAACAAACACACACACACACACACACACACACACACACCTCCACTAGTTCCTGGCTGCTGTGAGTCCAGAGAAGCAGCCAGTTCTGGGAGCAGACAGAGTTCGGGAAACTCGGTTCCAGGGAGCCTTGTCGCACAGTGGGGTTGCCGGGGCTGCAGCACAACCTGAAACTGAGCTGCATCACTGAGTACTTGCCCACAACCAGGCTAAGAGAAGGAAGGCCAGTCAGACCCAGGCGAAGCAAGGCTAAGCACAGTAAGACAAGGTGGCAAGAGGTCAGCAGCTGCGCAGGTGCCTGGAAAAAGGCAACTCTTGTTCCTAACAAGCATCTCTCCCCACGGTGTCACTTTAACTCTTATTCCCCCAGGTGAGCCTTGTGCCAAGGGGCGGGCCGTCCTCCCCCCCAAGCCCGTTCTCCCTGCACTGATCCCGCCTCCTTTCCATGCTCGAGGATCGGGTGGGGGAAGCAAGGACTCCTCCCTGGAGCTCCATCACTCCTCTGCTCCACTGCCTACTCTTTCCCTCTCCTCCCTCGTTCAGTTGTCCTGCGCCCTCTCTCCATCTCCGGCCACCCCTTCAAGGCCCGAGGGACTGTCTCTTCCTCCTCCGTTGGCCCCATCTCTGTCTCCTGCTCCTCAGACCCAAGCTCCGATGGGGCCAGGATATCCAGTCTTGCAGCGGAA
Organism: Mimophis mahfalensis; assembly: GCA_032468015.1. Lineage (NCBI taxonomy): Eukaryota > Metazoa > Chordata > Lepidosauria > Squamata > Mimophis > Mimophis mahfalensis. Next base: position 27,304 of record JANHFR010003293.1, on the reverse strand, counting down.
TGATCACCCCACCACCACCCCCGCCCCAGTGGATAGAAGGGAGGCGAAATCCTTCATTGGGCTGCAGGACCAGAGCGAAAATCTTCAGGATTTTAACCCTGTTCCTGCAGACCAGTGAAGGATTTCGTCCCTGTGGAGGGGGGATGGGAGAGGAAATCTTTTGTTGAGCTACAGGAATGGAACTAAAATCTTCAGGATTTGAACTCTGTTCCTGCAGCCCAATGGAAGATTACACACACACACACACCCCCACACACACACACACACACACGGACCCCCCTCCCCTAGGCATTTTGTGTGTCTTACCTGGGATTCCATCTGCTTACCATGAGGAGAGATTTGCTTAATAACCGCAACTAGGAGGGCTGGGATTGCACTCATTGGGCAAAGCTGTTAGCATGAGTGTCTTCTTTAATTGCCGTTTCACGCAACCACTGAGATTACAGTCCCAATTGTGGTCATTAAGTTGAGGACCATGTGGGCAATAGTGGTGTGATATTTAGTGGTTATGTTAGCTACTTCTGTCCAAGGTCTTAGCGCAGACATTCAGAAATTGTAGCCTCTAGAAACAACTCAGACCTTGGTTTTCAACCATTTGAAAATCAGTTCCAGATATAGTTAGATGTGATGGCTTCCCTGGATGCCAACTCAGACAGCGAGGAAGAGCTGACCCCAAAGTCCTAGACTAGACTCCGGAAGGGGGTGCAGAGGAGTTCTGGGGACTCTGGAAGAGGGTGTGGAGGAATGTCAGGAAGTTGCTGAGGGCCATCTCTTGCTGTGCATGCTTCGCACTCGTGCTCTTGGTTTTCTCAGCTCTGGGTTGTGTTAGGATTGACCGTGTGTTTGGACCTTGGATTTGTTTGTGGATTTTGGACCTTTGCCTTGGATTTCAGACTGGATTTGGAGTCTGTGGACTTTGAATTTGCTTTTGCCCTTGAGTTTGGTAGCCTTGATGGAGCAGTGTTGGACTTTATAATGGGTCCAAGTGGGGTCTTTGGGATTCACATTAGGAGCTTGGATTTAAGACCTTTGTGTCGTGCTTGTGGGCTGAAACAGGACACTAGATAAATCCCAAAAGATCAGTATTTAGGGTGTCTGTTTTTAAATTAATAATAGCTTCAGTGCTCTCCTAATTACTCCAAACTGCTGTTCCTAGCATGGGTGAAAGTATTCAGGGTTATGAAACTTGTCCCTTGGGGATAAAAATTCAGACCTTGCTGGGTGCAATTATTAATAATTAGACATAGCTTCCCAGTTTGTGATGTATCTTATTTCATTTCATTTTATTGGATTTGTATGCCGCCCATCTCCCGAAGGACTATGGGTGGCTCACAGTTATAAAACATAAAGTACAAAAATTAAAAAATTATTAAACAGGGAATCCAATAAATCACTAACGAACAATGACAGTTAAAATTTAGATTTACGCCCGCGAACGTGGTGGTTTGAAAATGCCGAACTTGAAGTTGTATTATGATGCAGCAGTATTAACAGCAGTAACT
>JANHFR010003292.1:87058-102386 GCA_032468015.1 Mimophis mahfalensis | reverse complement strand
TTAAGCTCACACCGACTGCTTCAGTGACTCCATCCAGCCACCTCATTCTCTGTCGTCTCCTTCTTCTTTTGCCCTCAGTCTTTCCCAGCGTTAGGCTCTTCTCCAGTGAGTCCTTCCTTCTCATTTGGTGGCCAAAGTATTTGTAAGATTTTACTAACTTGCAAAAGTCTCATTAATATATGCCCTGTTAATATAAATATTGACACATCCTGCAAAATTCCAAAATATATCATAATTACCAAGAGAAAATATTCATCAAATGCTTTTTACCCAAGTTTCAAAGTGAAAAAGGTTTTTGCAAAATATGCTGGCTAGCCCTCTCCTTGTCCTACAGATACAACTTGGAAGCCTTGATAATTATGTGCTTGCTTTTAGCTTAATAATTTGTTTTAAATCCTTTTTAACAGTTCAGAAGCTGTGTTCCACAGGCCAAAAATGGAAGTAAAATACAAATACAAAATACAAGTAGTCCTCAATTTACAACAGTTCATATAGTGACTGTTCGAAGTTACAACAGCACTGAAAAAAGTGACTTATGAGAGATTTTGACACTTATGCTGCAGCATCCCCATGGTCACGTGATTTACATTCAGATGTTTGACACCTGACTCACATTTATGACAATTGCAATGTCCCAGAATTATGAGATCCCCTTTTGCAGCCTCCTGACAAGCAAAGTCAATAGGGAAACCAGATTCACCTAACAAGTGTGTTACTAACTTAAGAATTCAGAGATTCGCTTAACAAACGTGGGGAGAAAAATTGTAAAATGAGGCAAAACTCAACCATTTTCTCACTTTATAACATACATTTTGGGGTCAACTGTGGTCATAAATTGAGGACTACCTGTATCGATAACAATATTTATAAAAACAATGGGCTTAATCCGAAATGAACTCAGGTACAACATTAAACTCTCCAGCAAGGCATTTCTGAAGCCATAGGATTCTGCAGTCGTCAGGTGGAGAGAAGTGTTTGCCTTGGGAGTTCCTTGCAGATTATGCTAATAAAACGCTATGGCTGTCTCCAGGGGTGGGTTTCAAATTTTTAAACAATCGGTTCTGTGGGCGTGGCTTAATGGGCATGGTTAAGTGGCCATGTGACAGGGTAGACAGCCCACCCCAATCACATGACCACCTAGCCACGCCCACACCAGTCAGAAAATCTATCAAGGCTTTGGGAGTGGCGAAAATGCTCTCCTCCAGCCTCCTGGCTGGAAAAAGCCCTGAGTCAGGCTTTTCACAGCGCTGGGAGGCTTCACATTTCGCCGTCTGTGGCCTCTAGGCTGAACTTAGAGGCCGCAGATGGCGAAAACGCCAGTCCTGGTGGCTGGAAAAAGCCCCAAGTGGGGCTTTTCGCGGCCACTGGGAGGCTTCACTTTTTGCTGTCCGCGGCCTCTAGGCTGAATCTAGAGGCCGCGGATGGCAAAAATGACGCTTCCAGCGGCTGGAAAAAGCCCCGGGTTGGGTTTTGGGTGGCGGCTGGGAGGCCCCCCCCCCCCCCCCGCCAGTTTCCAAGGCTTTACCTGGAGGCTGGGGAGGGAGAAAATGCCACTCCAGGCTCCCGGGGGCTAGAAATAGCCCCGTTTTGAGACTCTGGGAAGGCCGGCTTTTGCCCTCACAGAGCCTCCGTGCATGCCCTGGGGTGGGCAGGGTCGGCCGGTTCCTGCATTTGCCCGTTTTGCGAACCAGCTGACCTCTTTACAACCGGTTCGTGCAAACTGGACCGAACCGGCTGAAACCCACCCCTGGCTGTCTCTCTGATAGTGCTTTACCACAAAAAGCTAAGAATAAGACTTAGCATAGAGACCAATAGCCATAGCATTTAGGCCACATGTTTCTCAAGCACACCTTCAGGTCTCAAGCTACTCTGGGTCAAAGCTATATAATAAACATTGTTCAAACTTTTGATATCCAATAGTGTCCGCTAGCAAGACGGGATTCTCCTCCAAAGCACAGATTGTTTTGCCTGTGTAGTGGAAGTATAGCCTCTTCTTTTCAATTCAATTATCCCAATCATACAAATATTTTTATGTTAGGGTTCCAATGTGGCACATAGGAACATCAACATGCTGGCATATTTCTCCTATACCATGCACCAGACTAACCATTCCACACTAGAAATCAGCCTATCTGCTTACGCAAAGGAACATTCAATTAAATCGGTGCTATGCCCACCATGGCAGCCATTTTGTGAATCAGGAAGCCCTACAGAAGACATATGGCAAGAACCTGTACAACACAGCGTCCAAATGTGTCCACCAATCCAAAATGATTAGAGGGATCCTTTTCTATTTGAAATTACATTAGCACTGGACCTCAAATATAAACTGATATTATTATGGCTGTTCTTACTATATTCCCCAATAGATATATGCTTAATCTAAAACTTTCTCACTGTTTCTAGTGATAGAAAATAATTGTTTATGTTGCGGATATATTTGCACATGAAGAAATACAAATAAGTTAAAGCAAATCCTTTACCATCATCTTGTCACACGTTTTATGTCTGCAACTGAGATCTGCTGTTCTCAGTCTGAATGGTTTATTACGAGTTGCTTCTTTAATTTCTTGTTTGGCTAGTACTTTTCTCTGAAATGCCCAGTAAAGTTCTTCAAAATCAGGCACTGAAGTATTAATTCTTGGTTTAAAACTAAAGTTGTTTTGCAGAAAACTCAACTTTTGCTCCCTATTTTTAGAGGCAATTTGGGATTTTTTATCCCTTTGTTTATTGTCAAGTTCATTGGGGGCCCAGGACTTTTCCAATAATTCCTTGGCTCTCAGCTGAATGCGGATTTTTCTTAAGAGTTCATCTTCTAGGAATTAAAAGGAAAAAAATAATGAACACTCATTCTATGACAATTTACATAAAAATATACAATGGAAAATGCCAAAGTACAACAATCATTCTCAATATGATATTTGTTTTGCCTTTTGGAAACTATACCAAGCAGTATAAGCAGCTGGCTAGGAATTTTAGAGAGGCTTCTAATGGAGAAAGCTAACGCAGAAGGTATAACAAGGCTTTTAAATGACAACAGAACAGAAATCTTTAATTCATAAATAACAAAAATGATTATGTGTCATCAAATCAGCGTTGATTCTTTGCCAACACAAAAATTTTCTCCAGGTAAACTAAAAACCCCATTCAAAATATTAAAGTTGTATAATAAAAAGCTCCTGTGTGAAATATATAACCAGTTTGCATTGCATATATTGTGGTTCTGAATAAAGTGTTTTGCTCTCCCTACTATATCTGATTAAATTTAATTTTTAATTTAATTTAATTTTACATTGGACAAGTCTTTTTATTATGACTGAATAAAAGAGACAAAAGTTCTAAATCAGATTATTGTGGCAATTGTTTCCTTTTCACAAATCAAGGGAGAAATTAACAACCATTAATTACTATGTTAAGAAAGTCAAAAGTGAATCTTTGCCTAGATATTATCTTTACCTTTGAGTTTATCCCCAAGCATTGGCTCATATGTGGACTTGGGGATTTTCTTCCTGAAATTTGGTACTATTTTCTTAGCTGGGGTTAAAATGTTCAGAAACTGCTGTTTGGTGGCCTCTTTTCTCTTCCCTTCTTTTATCTGAAAGCTGAAGGGTTTTTGCATTGCAACAAGTAGCTCCTTTCTTTTTTGAGTTTCCATTTGTCTACGGATTTCATTCTTTTCCATTATTTCCTGGTAGAGTGGCAGATAGATATGAGCAGGCACAGGATGTGCTCTAAATTGTTTTTGGCATTCTGCAGCCTCTTGCAATTGCTTTTTGTATGCAGTTGATTCTTTTTCAAGTGATGCCTGTGATTTTAAAAATTGAGATCTTTGATGAGTTTCTCGAAGTGTCATTTTGAAGGGCTGAGGAATAGTAAAAGAGGAAATCCCAATAGCTGAAGCACTCTTTGGTTCTGAACAAGACTGAAGGAATGAATAACATTTTTTCTCATCTTTTGAGCTATCTAAAGTGATATCAGACAAAGAGTTCCAGCTTCTTATATCACCCCATCTAAGAATAAAATTAAAAAATGTTAAGAGAGACACAGATAAGTTACATTACATGAATGAAATGAGCTAGGTAGAATTAATGTTTTCAAGACAGTGTATGATTCTATTAACCATTTCATTAAATATTCTTTACTTACAAACTACAATACAAAATATTCCCTCAAAGCCAAAGTATTACTGGAAGACAAAGAAACCTACATCCCAGTAAATCCAACCCAATACAGGGCTGTCAAGTGTCCTGAATTGGGTGAGAAAATACCATATTTTTATTTATTTCCTGCTGTCCCGTATTTTTTTACAATTTCCCGAATTTGTATAGCTCTCTAAGTCTGCTGCTCTGGCTCAGAGTCTGAGTCTTCCAAACTGCTTGCTTCCTGTCTCTCTGTGACTCTGAGTCTAGACTCTATGGTGAGAGAGGAGGGAGAGCAGGCTCTACCAGTGTTTGGGAGCCTTGGACATGCAGCAGCTTTCCTGCAGCAAAGAAGGAATTCAAAGTTGGCTGTAACCCTCCCACGTTTCAACCAATATGTGCTGCCAGACGAGCACAAACTTAGTGTTCTCTTTCCTGCTATATAAGGCTCATATTGATAGAGTATTTAAAGATATGATGACCACATACGCATTTTTTCATTTTTTTAAAGATCTAGTTTATATTAACACAAAACAAGCTGTGTCTCTTTTATAGCTCAAAGTTTCGAATATATACTTTAAAAATTCAGAACAAACTGAATTTTCAGCAGAGGATCACTGGCAAGGTCGGGGGCAAATTAAGGGGCGTGGCTCCAGATTTTTTTAAATTCCCGTATTTTTAGAATTTAAACTTGACAGGTATGCCAATATAGAAACTAAACAACCTGATCAAGAGAAACTGTAACCTAACAAAAAAAGATCAAATCACAAAGAGCAATAGTGGTGAACAGTGGTGAATGAAAAGCGGTAGACCCATTCTCCCTTGCTTCTATGAATGCCCCAAAATACACATGCCTGACATACATCTTCATCCTATTGTATCATTATCAGGGAACCATGTGACTAACAACTACAGTAATTTAAGTGAATTGCTTAACCACTGTGGAAAGGTTATAAAATGGGGCAAAATTCACTTAACTATCTCACTTAGCAACAGAAAGTTTGGATTCAATTGTGATCATAAGTTTATCTGTATTCATGACAGCTGCACTGTCCCAGGGTCATGTGATCACCATTTGTAACCTTCACAGCTGGTTTCTGACAAAGTCAATGTGGAAAGCCAAATTTGCTTAACAAGCACATGATTCAGATGCATTTTAGGTCCATATCCCTCCTTGCTAATCAAGGCCTTGGAGGAGGTAATGTGTAATGCATGTGTTGGTGTACATATGCATCCTTGAAAGAAGAGGTGGTTCTGCAACTGCTAAAAGCGTGGTGGCCTGGGTCTTTGTCACAAAAATAATTGCTGGATCCAGCAGACTTGGACATTTTTCATCCAATAACTAACCTTTTCTTTTTAGGGAAGATGGTTGAATTATAACTTTCAAGGGCCTCTGCTGGGATAAAGAGACTTGGATGAATAATTGAGGCAGCGAGAGATGTTTTTGTAGACCTGTGACAGGCTTGGAGAGGAGAAAGGTGTTCCTTCTTTTCTCCTCAATGTTCTCCCCAATGACTGTGGTATCTTCAGGGGATTAAGAATAGGGAGCATGGTGTTATAATGGTTCCTTTCCTTTCTGCAGGGATAGGTTTAATCAGGTGTTGATGGCATGTATGTAATGACACAACTAGCCCTCAATCTCTGCTTTGTGGGGGTGGGGTGCTCACAGCTTTATTATCTCTCCATTTTCCATCAACACCTATTTGAAACTGTTGATAATATAATTTGTTAGCATGGGACCACCATCATCAGAATTATGACAATATTAGTTGCACGTATCTGTTTTGGGCAGACCAAGTGATGCTGTCTTAGTGCTTTTCCAGTTTCTAGCGGCTGAGGAGGTTGGATGGAGAAGACTCAACTACCTGTAAATTTTTTCTGACCCATAGGATCTGGATCAAGTGATTTTTCCAACATTAACTTTGGATAAGGTTGCATTTATCCAATCACAGCCTGTCAGGCATCTCAGGACTCATGATTCCTATTTGAGAAGCAGATGGCACATATGGCAAAGGCTTTTGCACAACATTGCCTTGGATGTAATTGTATGGTTTCTAGACAAAGAGACCCTGCTTATAGTCACTTAAACTTCCCAGATTGATACCTAAAATCCATTCTACATCGAGATGCTTGAAGATCATTCAGAATCTCCAACTAATCTAATCTGAACTGCAGCAGTGCTTACTGTATAGATGTACCTTAATATGCCTATGTAATACGGTTACTCCATAACTTCCACTAATCCCGATAGGCAGATGCTAGAACTTTTTATGAGGATTTTAAAGACTGTAGAAAGAAAGAATATAAAAACAATCCATTTGACCAACATTAAAATAATGAGCTGTTACTTGGGGGGATTTTAATGACTTCTTGACTTGGACTGGAAGACAATGGTTATTTTTGGGTAATGTTTACCTAATTATATATCAATTTTTTGAGTGTGACTGAATTGTGACTATCTGAAGAGAAGAAATAGAGAGGGGAAATGTTTAAGAGGGAAGGATGGTTTCAAATTGGGTATAATAGACAGAATTTGTGATACTTATCTTGTCATTTCTGATAACCCCTAGGAGACTTTTGCTGTTTCACAGGAAGGGTTGAGGTTTTTGAGATGAGATTTTGGAGGTATCTTGGGCAAGATTATAAAGAGCTGTTTGGTTTTATTTTAAGATAAATTGATAAATTCTTAATATTTGATTATATTTGCTGGGGATGAAGGGGTTTTTCTTTTTTTTTCTTTTTCTATTATCTTTTTTCCCTTTATGCACCTTTTAATATTTTTATTTTATTTAATGTATCTCTTAAGTTTGTAGTTGCATAAATTTCAACTATAGCAGTTGCTCAATATAATCCTTAATAAAAAAAATTATTGAAAAAAAAAGAAGAATTTTTATTTCTCAAATGACAACCAGTGGATCACAGGTCATCTAGTATAGTATAATTAGAAGAGACTGGACAACCATTTGTCTGAAATGGTGTAGGGTTTCCTATCTGAGCAGGGGATTGGACTAGAAGACCTCTGAGGTCCCCTCCTATTCTGTTATTCTATTCTATAATTTGTTAATCCCATGAAAAAAACCACTCATCTTACCTCAGATCATTCTGGAATTTTATTGGCAGTATCAGTCTTCCATTACCCTGGAAAAAATCTTCCAGTTCCTTGTCTTTTCTGGATGAGTGATGACCATTTTTCAACTTTTCTTGATATAAGAGCCCTAATTCTAACAAATTCTGCCTGTTTTTCCTTTTGAGGTCCTGAAGTGAATCATAAAACTGATCACCTAAACTTGAAACAGCTATTTCATCTTGCTGTGGCTTAAGAAAATCCAGTAGCTCATTTCCAGTGATATTACTACCTAGTTCCACGTCTGATTCTGATTCTGACTCCACTTTAATTGGAAATACCTAAGGAAAGCAAAACAGTAAAACAAAAATATAAAGCAGAGGAAGAACTTTAGAAATGATGTTTGTATTCAAATGGCTCTACTAAGTATTGGTTTGATTAATTACTATTTTCCTGCAAGGTAATCTGCTTTGATATTACAGTCTCTTTAATGCTGCCACTTCTATATACACATACAGATAGCCCTCGACTTATGACCACAAGTGAGCTCAAAATTTCTGTTGCTAAATGGCACATTTGTTAAATGAGTTTTGCCCCATTTTACGATTTTTCTTGCCATAGCTGTTAAGTGAATCGCTGCAGTTGTTAGTAACAAGGTTCTTAAGTGAATCTGGCTTCCCCATTGACTTTACTTGTCAGAAGGTCACAAAAGGTGATCACATGATCCTGGGACAATGTAAATATGAGTCAGTTGCCAAGTGTCTGAATTTTGATCACATGACCATGGGGGTGCTGCAACGGTCATAAGGGTGAAAAATGGTCATAGGTCACTTTTTTCAGTGCCGTTGTAACTTCAGTCACTTAAAAGAACTGTTGTAAGTCGAGAACTACTTGTATTTCAGAATAAGACCCTAAATTCAGCTAGGGTTAATAATAACCACACAACAATTGCAGTAGGTGGATTTATTTGGAACAGCTTCCATCCTGCTACGATATCTATAACACCATCAAACATCCAGATCTGGATGTTTGATGATGTTACAGATATCATTGCTGATTGGAAGCTGTTCCAAGTAATGTTGTTTTGTTGTCATCATCATCATCATCATCATCATCATCATCATCATCATTACAGGTCCTTGGTAAGGGCTTGATAGGTAGACAAAAATGCTAAATACAGTCTGAACATCTGGCTGACGTGCAGTGATCAATAACAACAACGCTTGCATTAACTAGATCCAAGGTTATAGTTCGTGCAACATGTTATTTTTCCAGCCACCGCGGGTTTCCTCTAATATGGCATCAGCTAGGATGCATTACACACACTGCTGGTCTCCAAGGGTGTGGCTACCGCAGGAAACCTCGCAAGAACAACCATGGAAAAACAGTCAACTTAAACAGCTGCTGCCACTAAACCATCCACCATCCATCTTGCCGTGTGTCTGCTTACCCGTTGTAGTTCTTCTCGAGGAGGCTTTGCTTGGGCTTCATTAGCAACTTCCGACACCATCATGTCCGTTCCGCTACTGTCAACTTATTAAACAGCTCCACGCTTACTTTGCTATTAATACCCTTACCAAAGAACCCTCTCCTTTTTTTTTTGGTAATCTATCGTATAGTGGCCAATGATAACGGGCCATGCTGTTACGCTCCACCCCTGACGAAATGTCATTGGACAGATTCCGTTAACCTGTCCATTGTCATGGTAATCCTGGAGCGGCTTCCGGTAACGAGTGGTTGTTAAGAGAGTCGGGTTCGTCACTTCCGAAAGAATGGCTGCTGTGGCGGGATTATTGTTGGAGCGAGGCGCTGGATTGTATCGGAGGAAGAGTCTCCATCTTCTCGCAGGGCCTGTTGGCGCTCTGTGGCGGCAGGGTTCCGTGAGAAGCAACGGCTCCAACGCTGTATACGATGTGGTGGTGTCGGGCGGTGGCATGGTGGGAGCCGCTATGGCTGCTGCTCTGGGTATGAGATTTGGCAATAAACCTCCCCTAAAGGCACCCAGAAGCCTGCCAGAATCCCTATTTATTGAAGTCTCCACGGCTTTCTCTAATTTGATCCGCTCCGTCATGGCGATTGGGAATTCTTGCCCAATACTTGCCGAGAGAACCAGTTTGGGGGATGTTGATAGAGAGAATCGGGTTAGTTCTAGGCCGAAGGTGATTATTGTGACCGGAAATTTATAATATTTTTACATGCTTAAAGAGAATGGTTATGAAATGTTCGTCGCATAATTCGGTGTGCATCCCCCCAATAGCAGAATTTGAAGACTGGTTTCATTTAAAATGCTATTAATGTGTACATTTAGCTGGTTTTAAATATCGAAGGAGATACGGATTTTATAGCTTTCAACGAACCATTTTTGTGCACTGGATACTGAAATTTAGGTCTCTTAGTGCAAACTGTTAATTTACAGGACTTACTTGCTGCTTCAATTGAAATAGACTGAGTGGTTTATGCAAGCTGTGCACATGAACAGTTAAAAAGAATAAAATTAGCCATTGCATTTTTGGCTATTCAACTGTTGAGCTGCTTCAAAAAACATGTAACATTTCTATAAAGGAAAACATAACATTCATAATGTCAAGTTTAGATATTACACTACAAATGTTACATAAGCGTTTACATTTTAGTAATTATAAAGATTCTATAAACTAAACTGAAACCTTAGAGCAGGGGCCTCCAACCTTAGCAACTTTAAGACTTGTGGACTTCAGCTTCCCGAATTCCTCAGCCAGCTTAGAATAGGTGTCAAATTCATGTTATCATGTGATAAACTGTGACTTTCCCCCCCTTTGCTAAATTGGGGATGGGCATGGCCAGCACCTGATGCATCTGGCCCATGGACTGCGAGTTTAACACCCCTGCCATAGCGCAATAGTTTTCGACCTGTGGTCCATATGATATCATCACAAGAGGTCTGCAAAGACTTGAAGAAATGTTATCATTTAAATCTTAAGTCTTGGTGGTCTGTGACTAAAAAAGGTATTAAAAGGGGGGGGGGTTTGTGCTGAAAAAAATGTTGAAAGCCATTTCCATAGAGGCAATACAGATAGTCGTCAACTTACAGTCAAAATTGAGCCCAAAATTTCTGTTGTTAACTGAAATGGTTATTAAGTGAATTTTGCCCCATTTCTGGAAAAATTAAGTGAATCACTGCAATGGTTAAGTTAGTAACGTGCTTGCTAAGTGGCTTCCCCATTGACTTTGCTTGTCAAAAGGTTGCAAAAGCTGATCACATGATCCTCGGACACTGCAACTGTCATAAATATGAGACCATGGGGATGAAAAATGGTTATCAGTCACTTATTAGTGCTGTTGTAACTTTGAATGGTCACTAAGTAAGTCAAGGACTACCTGTACAGAGTTGTATTTGATAGTCCTATGTTGGCTAGAGAAAAAAATGAGAGTAACCATATTTGATTGAAACATAGTTATAGACAATAGATATTCAATTCTCTCATGCAGCCCGAGTTTGATTTTCCTGCGACATAGATGAAGGAATAACTCTGATACACACATCCTCCAGATACTTTACCAGAAGTAGGATACTTAGCCACTAGGTTCAGAAAAAAAATCAAAAACAAGTCTATTCCTTTAAAGACTTGTATTTCATAATGTTTAAAAACATCTTGATTAAACTTTGCTCAAAAAAATAGTTAAACATCTGATTGCTTCTTTTAAGGGCATGATGTTCACCTTTCTGACAAGAAAATTCTACTACTAGAAGCTCGTCCAAAAAAAAAGATTAAGGATTTATCATCAGATTACAGTAATAGAGTCAGTGCTATCACACCCGGATCTGCCACGTTTCTAAGTAGTAAGTATAGCATTATCCAGTTACCTGTATGCCAACTGTGAATTGTGGGTAGCCATACACACACTCCTTGTTTAGTAACCTCCTGTTCCACTAACTATACCTTTAAGCAAAAATGGCTGCTAAGTAAACAGTTGATTGAGAGGGATTATGCAAAAAGCACTAATTGTTGCTGTCTTATTCAAATAAAGTTATCTTGCATAGTTATGCCAGCATTACTTTCTCTCCAAATTAATTATATTCTCAAGAATGCATTGTCAGCCCCTGAAGTTTGGTTATAAATGTATACATTGGCTGGAAAGTGATTTTTTATTGTTGTTTATTACTTCAGCATTTGTAATGATCATTAACTGAGGCAGTTGCCAAACAAGGAATGGGCTTGGTATGAAATTACAGAGTCCTGCATTCTATGCAGGATATTAATTTAAGAGAGACTTTAATTATTCACATGTAAGGTCACTTCCAACTCTGTTATTCTATTGTATTTTCACATTGAAATGTGGTCCATTGAAATGTGGTCTTGTATAATTAGCTCTTTATATATTGGTCTAAGAATCATGGCCAGCCTATTATATTTTTGGCCCCATGATTCTTCAGTGTTGATACTGGAATCACAAAATATGTATTATTGATATCCTAGTTGACTGCCTTCTAGCATTTCTCCGCATTTCTCCTTCTAATTGCTTGTTTTTTGTGTATATTTAAAAAAAAAAACCATGAAAGCTTTTGACAGTCTTCTTAAGAAATGGCAGTTGGATCAAAAGCTATACAAATCCATGAAGTGGAACAAAGACCATTGCAAAAAAAATAGATAATGGTTGAGTTTTATTTATTCTTTGGCTCTAGTGAGTTCCCATTAAATGTTTATGGAATATGGGAATTAATCTTTGATATAGTATCACGTGGCACAGTGGTTAAATGCAGTGCCGCAGGCTATTCTGCTGATCACCGGCTGTCAGCAGTTTGGCAGTTCAGGTCTCACCAGGCTCAAGGTTGACTCAGCTGTCCATTCTTCCAAGATCGGTAAAATGAGGACCCAGATTGTTGGGGGGAATAGGCTGACTTTGTAAAACCGTTTAGAGAGGGCTATAAAGCACTGTGAAGCTATATATAAGGCTATTGCTATTGCTATAGTAGGATAATTTTTTTTCTTTTTTAGGCTTTGGTGCATGGGAACATATCTGCAACATGAGAATCAAACCTTTTAGGAGGATGCAGGTGCCTGATAATACAAAAAATAAATATGCCTGCAGTAATATATTATGTGCAATAGGTTGTGCAGGTTCTTAAGTTACTTTATGCTTTGCAGCTAGTGTATTTCTTCTCTAGAGAAAATTTTATGTATCATACATAATCAATTATACATTCTGTTTTAGCAGGGCAATGCAGTGCTTCAGAGATAAGACATATAAAGTGCTTTATAAAGTTCAGGAGTTTGGCTATAGCATATGTGTGCAGTTGTTACAACAGTTGGTGCAAAGATGTCATTATTTTAAATAACTGCAGACAGATGCTACATTTTCATTGCTTATGGTCTGAAGCATCTTTTTGGAATTAAATCATTACACAGCCCCAGTTTACAGGAGCTTGTATAAACATGTAAAATAATTATTTTTTGCTGGGGTATGCTCTGGGCCACATTCAGTGTTACGTGAACAGATATTTTCTCACCCAATAAATTTCTCCTCTTTCTTCTTATCCCAGCATACTCATCAACCAAATCTGATGTGGATTTGGGAATTGTAGAGGAAAATGTGAAGGAAAATGTTTATGAAGAGGAATTATCACTATTACTGTAATAATGACTGCTAATTGAAAGACATCATTTGGTACAATTCTGTACTTAGAAAGGAATGATAAAGTTGCTTTGTGAATCCTTCCCTTGTATATTCTTGAAAGAAATATCCCGTATTTTCCATTACTTAATATTCCCTGTAATTTAGGCCTTCAGGATGTATGTTATAGCCCTGCTTAGTCTTCTTACAAACCATTTTAGGTAATGTATTTATTGTGGGAATAATACCGTATGTGAAGTGCTGCCTTTAAGTTTCTCACTTTTAAATGCCTTCTGCTGTTCAGCGTTAATATCTTTAATATGCATTTGCTGGACACTCCAGCAGTTGAATTTTGTAAATGAAAAGTCTTGATAAAGGGCATTTGTTTGCTGCATTTAAGTATAGAATTTCTTTTCGTAGGTGTGGGATGCTTGCTCTGAGGGCCTGATCATGTTTGAGAATGATAACCTGGAAGACATGGGTTATATCGTAGAGAATGATGTTATCATGTCAGCTCTATACAAACAGTTGGATACAGTTTCAGGTAGCTATTGCTTGTCTTAATTTTAGTTTACTGTAGCCTTTTTCAGAAAACAGGATAGTAAAGGCATAGAAAGCCCCAAAATCTATGTCTAGTAAATAATCTGGATTATAATAGTAGGCTTCTTGAGGCTTTCTATTTTTGAGTATGGAAGTGTTCCTCCTTAAGATATTAAGCTATTAATTCAATTAGCAAGGCTTGGATCTTGAGTGGCTTCAGAATTTTATTTCTTTGCTGCTTCTCTATCATTTAATGACATAGATACATTGTGTCTCTATTAGACCGAGTGGAAGTTCTCTACAGGAGCAGAGCAATTGGATATTCCTGGCCCTTTCATCAATCTTCTGACTCAAGTCCTTGGGTCCAAATTGATTTAGCAGATGGACGCAGATTTCAAACCAAATTGCTGGTAACTAAGATATTTTCTATTTGATTAGGCACCATAATATAATCCTTTCTACTGGATCTGCTTCTAATGTCACGTTGTGCAATATTACCAGCATGAAGGGGGTTGAAAGGTGAGTTGAAAGTATTATTGTTATTGATTCTAAATGCATTTTTTTAAAAAATCCCATTTATATGCCACCCTTCTCTGGATACTCAGGGCGGCTTACAATCTATTAAGCATAAATCAATGTGCTTAGCAATAGCCTTCATTCTTTGTATATGCCTGCTTATTAGCGGCATTTTTACAAAGTCAGCTTATTGCCCCCAACAATCTGGGTCCTCAGTTTACCTATCTCGGAAGGATGGAAGGCTGAGTCAACTTTGAGCCTGGTGGGATTCGAGCCTGCACTAATTGCAGGCAGATGGTAAGTTAACAAGCAGTTAAACCGCTGAGCCACCTTTATTCTGAAGTAATTATATATGGTGCCAGTTTGAGTATCCATTTTACATATCCTGGTAAATAGATTACATGTAACATGCACATGCAAGAGAAGAGAGAAAGTGTGTGTTCTAGTGGGCACTTAGAAATCACATGAGTGGATTGATGTACTGAGAATTTTTCCATTTCACACTATCCCATATTAGCTTTCAGTTCTGTTTTGGTGGTCTTTAGACCAGATATTGGAAAAAGATATTTACAGAGATGCAGGGGAAAAGGTGTGCCTCTTTTGCTACCAGACAGACATTATATACCCTTTGTCTAGTTATCTCTATTGATAGCTCTTAATAGAGGAATTGTTCTTCATTAAGTCTGTTAAAAGAATTCATTTTAAATTCTTATTATCTTCACAGATTGGGGCGGATGGCCAAAATTCTCTGATCCGGAAAGCAGCTGGTATTCAGAATATTCATTATCAGTATGATCAGTCAGCAGTAGTTGCTACTCTGCACTTGTCTGAGGTCAGATGTTGGAATATCAAGCTACAGTTTTGAAGATAAAGAACTAAACACAGAAAATTAGTAATCCGCACTGTCTTTTATACATTGCAGGCAACCGATAACAACGTGGCATGGCAGAGATTTCTTCCATCAGGACCAATTGCACTTCTCCCGGTAAAGAACTTTGTAACTTTCATCTGACCCAGTTTTTAGTCATTTTCCATTAGTTAATAATTGACAGATCTGGTATTACAGTAAGCATTTTTAAAAATTCTTACGAATGTACTTTTTCCCTTTAACTACCTCTCATGGTTTTATTAAGATGTTAGGTTTTGGTGAGACCCTTGCTGTGATATGCATTTGAGGAGATGCCTTGTTTTTGTCTCTTCTTATCAACTCAGCTCTCTGATACAGCCAGCTCTTTGGTTTGGTCCACATCACATGAACACGCAATTCAACTTCAGAGTATGGATGAAGAAAATTTTGTGGACTCGGTCAACTCTGCTTTTGTGAGTATTTTTATTTTATGAAATGCAGATTATTGATGTTCTCTGATAGGAAATACAAGAAACAAGCATTCAAGAAGCCGCTGGGTGAGATCATCCGTGGTTTCGGGGTGCGGTATCATCAGTACGCTGATGATACCCAATTGTTCATCTCCACCCC
>JANHFR010003291.1:75049-90294 GCA_032468015.1 Mimophis mahfalensis | reverse complement strand
GGGAGGGAGGGAGGGAGGGAGGGAGGGAGAGAGAGAGAGAATGTGTGAAAGAAGATCAATTTTTTAAGCAGCAAAATAGGGCTGAAACATCATATTATGACTTTCCTTCTTTGCATCTCTTTCAAAACTTCACACATGCTTACTGCATGGACTACTCCCTTTCCCCATTTCTTGTTTAAGTGTCAGCTGACTTATCTTCCCAGACACTTGACAGACAGCATGGCTAGTAAAGTATTTTGATGAAATTCTGGGAACTCTTACCACACTTCAGTTAAGTGCTCAGCAGGTATCTTGGATCAGCAGAAAACTAAACTGGAATAACGTTTTCTGCCTTTGCTGCTGATTCGTCTCTGGATTCTATAGCCTTTTTTTCTGGGTTGCCACCAAATAGCAATCTCTTCATTCACGTGTGTGTGGTATGTTCTTTTTAAAGATATTTCTTTTAAAAATATTCAAAATGTTTTAACACAAAATACAGAATATTGCCACTCACACACGCACACAACTAAATAAAACAATCGTTAAACTTAAGAAACATAGAAACCAAGTCCTAAACGAAGAAATGTAATGAATTCATTGCAAAGTCTCATCAATTATGGACAATAATTTATCCCACTGGTACAGAGTATTTGATAGATTATATATGTGTTTGTGGATGTTTGTCTATAGGCAGAGGGAGGAATATTGGCAGTGAGCAACAGTGTAGCTAAAATGGTGGCGTAGGCATTGGGAGATTTATACTATAATAATCCCTTAGACACAGAAGCTGGTTAAGTGACATTGGGCCAGTTACTGTCTCTCAGTGCTAGTTTGGGAAGCTCAGTCACCTATGTGGACCAGCAGATAGGTTATGATCCATAACTTTAAGTGAAGTAGCCTTCAGATAGCTAATAATGAGTTTATGTGTTTGTTTCTGCATATTAATATAAGTCTGTATCAAGTCAATGTTGACTTTTAATGATGATGTGGACAGATTCTTTCTAGGGACAGAAAGGTATACATAATATACATACACATATTCACATAAAAATATATATGTTGTCTAAGACTTGATTGGCAATAGCTTTCATGGAAGAAAAAAGTTGAGAATGAGTAACTGTTAATCAGGAGGATATAGCAGTTGAATATTTTACAAACTATGTCAAAAGTGTGTACATGCTGATTCTAGGGTGACACTTGAGGGGCATGGGCGTTTGTAGGTAGGTATATGTTCATCTATATTTGTTCTGGTGAACTTGCAGTTCCACTGGGAGACAGTTTTAACTAACTCTATTTTGTGTTTACAGATCTTCTTTGATGCATGGATTCAGCCTGGCTAATTTATTTGGGGGTTTAAGAAAGTTTGAGTAAAAGATTTTCTCCCATTTGCTATTTTTACTTGATGAAGATAGTTTCAGCTTCTTAGCACTAAGCTGAACCATTTATTTGAATGTTTGAATGAGCCAATCAGAAGGCTTGCTATGGTTTGAATTTCCCTCCTTGCTTAGGTCACGCTTTAACTGTCAGTGGGAAGGTTACACCCTCCCTCAGATCAACTCTGGGATTCCTTGTCACATAGGTGACAGAGCTAGATTATTATCTCATAGGAGATAGAGACACTTCTTAGAAATAGGATTAGAGATGGAATATACTTTAAAAGGCTTTATTAAATAAATAGCTAATTATTTCAGGACAGAAAGAGTCTCCTGATTCATTGTGCTACAGTGGTCAATGGCAAGATTCATCACCTCAACATAAATTTAACTTTAACACAGCTTGACTCTCAATCTAGCGGCGATGTTCATACTCAGTCTGATATGGATTCTGTTAATGTTTATGGGAAGGTGGAGACAGTATAAGTCATGAAATATATTTTGATGTAAAAACTTCCCACAACAGTTATCATGTCCCTGCCAAATCCACTCAGCATTTAACACTTAGTAAAGCATATAAAGCCATGTGAAACAAGTTGATTGCCTCCTGGCAAATTAAGTTGCAGCCACTTCTTATGCTCTCTGCAGTCTGAAGTTTGTGCCTTTTCCTCCCACCTTTCAAAAGGTGCAATAGAAACTTTTATTTGTACTTTTCATACTAGATGGCAGCTGTGTTGACATTTTCCTTATCCCTGTCTTTAAGAATTATATGCAGTTTCTGCATTAAGCATCCTTGAATCACATTGGGGTTATACAGTATGTACTATAGGACCAGTGGTGGTATTCAGCCAGTTCTGACAGGTTGCAGAGAACCGGTAGTGATAATTTTGATTGGTTCAGAGAATCAGCAAATACCACCTCTGATTGGCTGACCACATAGCCACACCCACCAAGCCATGTCCACAGAATCAGTAGTTTAAAAAAATTGAATCCCACCACTGTATAGGACCTCATACAATACAAATGCAGATTTGGAATACAAGCTTTCATAGGTGCACAATAAATTCATGAAATATAGTAAAATTCTATAGGAAGGAAGAGGAAACAGGAAGGAAGAAGGAAGAAGAAAGAGGACTTCTACCTGGCCATGCTTTCACTGGTAGCAAAACGCTAAATTTGAGTCTTTTATATCTCTAACTCAGCCTTTTCCCCAGCCGAGTGATTTCTGGGTATACAACACTGAGTTTATTCATTCCACTTCTACTAGATTTGCATTTAGTTAATTTTATTTCTTTCTCAGAACAGAAGTAGCAAAGTAGAATAGGAAAAGGGCCAAGTCTTGGCTATATAAAGAGTGAAGCTGATTGCAAATTTGAAAATTTCTTCACTTTGGGTACAATGCAGCCTAATTACTAATTTTTGTTTAAGCTCTTCAACACAGAGGATTTAGTCAACCAATTTTATATTTGACAACAGCATGTTAGTCGAAACTTTTGAGAACTGCTGTTGAGGTACCTGGAGCATAATGAAAACAAGAGCATCACTGAGGGAATATGCTTGTAGTATTTGAATTAAGAGGTTCACCTCCCACCCCCAGTTGGTGTTGAAGTTGCCAACAGTCATATACCAAACATGAAATCCACAAAGTGCAAAGCACCCAAAACAGAAAAAATTAAATGTATTGTTTTCATGTTCATATGTTTTCCTCAAAACATGCTTTATGTTGTGTGCTCATAAAATTGAAATTCTACTTAGAAAACCGAAGAAATAAAAAAATGTAATATACCGGTAGACCCCATATACATGTATGCACTTGCACTGGCATAGTTATCTCTTTCTTACATATAAACACATGTATCTATTTCTATCTTGACTTTTAAACTTTTAAGTAGGTTTAAAGGACCTTTTAAAGTCACTTGAGGGCATCCACAGTTTAAATCAGTTTAGATAAGTTGATTTGATATCTTAATTCCATGAACATTATTATAAGCATAGAGTATTACTGATTATATTTGTGTCTGGAATTAGTTTTAATTGTCTCTCCAATTTTAATCTTACAAGAGTAAATTGGCCTTTTAGAATGTGTTTATTCATCTGCTCTGGAAGCTCTTAAAATATCATTGTCACATGGATACTGTGTAAAAGAAGAGACATTAGTATTCTTCTTGTTATTATTAAGGGTATATATTAGGATATAATTGTACAATATAAAACACCTTATGAAAAGGGGAAGCAAAATGAAGCAGGCTCCACTCCTCTTCTTAATTTCATTTAGAATATGTTTTCATTAATATTGCATTTTCTTTATTTGTAGAAGACAACCTTATATAGTTTTATACTATCAAAGCAGAGCAGAAACTGAGTCTTTGTCCAAGCATTGTATTAAACCATAATGTCCTTCCTTTTTTGGCTTAACAAGTCATGTGAACCTAATTATGTTGGTTTGTAATAAACATTTATTTCAATCTATTGAGAAATTCATAATGCTAGGACAGAAGTAGAGAGTAAAGCGAAGTAGAGGATGGCCAGAAGCAAGGTGGATAGATTTAATTACAACAATGGGAGTCCAGAAGAGCTAGTGGGAAACCAAATATCCTAGAGAAGGTTTATCTACATGGCACATAATCAACCTATTTATTGGCATGGCATGCTGGTCAACCAAGAATAGTGTTCAGCTGAATGGGAGATTAAAACTTTCAGAAATACTAAAATTGTAGGCATTTGCTTATCTTTTAAAACTTGTTAAGTTCCCTGCTTTAAAAGAGGTCAACAAAATACACCAATTTGGGAAAAATTGATTCAGTGAATTAACCTTTGGTGTTGCTTAGACATAACCTAATATAATAGGAATGCAAAACATTGTGGGAATTATTAACCCTTTCCCAGCTGATTCCCAAATGGTTCCTGCTGCCAATATGAAAAAGAGAAAACAAGAGAGCAAACCAAGGGGAAGGAGGAAAAAGAAATTGATGTGTGTAAACAGCAGAAAAGAGAATAAAAACCTTGGGAACATTTTCCAACATTTAAAGCTTTAGGTAAATATATAGATTCAGCAAATGGGATGGCAGGGGAAGCTTTGTGAGAAGACATTCACCACAAATTAAAGGACATCGTAAGAACATTTACATGGTGGTGTGATTTCCACTGTGTCATTTCTTTCCATCTTTCTATAACAGAAAAGCCAATTTATTTCTATTGAAAGATTATCTGGCATCAAATTGGTATCACATCTTAGTGACCACAGAGGTAAACCACATAGATGATGTTTTTCCATCCTGGTCCTGCCTGTCTTCCAATGGTGTCTCTTCTGATGCTGCTGTAGTGGTCCTCTGCTGGTTGCTTTCTTCTCTTTTCTTCAACCTTTCCTAGCATTAGACCCTTCTCTAGAAACAGCTTTCTATGACAGCCCCCCACAGCCAGCTTGCCGTGGCCAAGTTGCTGCAGCCAATTTGCCACTGCAAGTCACTGCAGGACAACTTGCTGTGGGACAAAAGCTACAGTAATATCAAAGAAATAGTGGAACAGAATCATTAAAGAAACAGTGCCAAAGGAGGGACAATCTGCAACCCATCTGTTTCACTGTCTGAATTGTAGCTTCCTGACCTGTATATAAAGTTTGCATAAGAACAGTAAGCCATTCTGGGATTCCCATCTTCCTAAACATATTTCCCAGTGTGACATGGGTGACACAGTCAAAGTCATTATATATTTTAAAAATATACATTTGTTTTCATTTCTAAATCTTGTAAACCTTAAATAATTTGGGGTTAGGAATAGGGAAACTGCAAATATTATGGTACCAAATAACAACAAGAGTGAGAACAATGTACAGGATTAGTTACAGAGTACCAGAGATTAGTACACCATGAAAGACAGATAATTCACAAACATTACTTCAATTACTTTGTAATTAAATAGATATAAGAACACTGTCACCTAGATTCTTTTGGAAAGGAATCTTGAAAACAAATTAGTTTACATTAAAATGAATGAAAGTTTGTACAAACCCCCACTCACATACATAGGTTTTCTGCACAGCACACGTAGCTTTCTGCTACCTGTGATGCTCCACTCCAGTTTTCATATGTAAATTGAGAAAAGAGTAGGTAATAAAACAACCAGTTGTAGGAATTTAGAACTAGATCATGCCAAATTTGCTGTTTTAGAACTTGCTTGGAAGTTTTTCTAGGCTAATCATTTTGGCATTTTGCAGTCCAAGTCTTGTGTAGCTAGACATTCCTTGTATAATTGTCATTGATTATATAAAAATAATACCCCACATTTTTATTATTTCAAGTGGTCTTTAGCTCTCACACCAGTTTCAGAAGGCATAGGAAGGGAGGTAAAAATCTGGATAGAATCTTTTTTACTGTTGGAAGAAATATTTTTCTGGGTTCAGTTCCAAGTGGGGAAAAAGACACTGGAAATATGGTGACTGCTTGGAAAGATGGTTTAATGGTGACAGGACTACATGACTTGGTGATCCTGGGTGAAAAAGGAAGA
This sequence comes from Mimophis mahfalensis, assembly GCA_032468015.1. Lineage (NCBI taxonomy): Eukaryota > Metazoa > Chordata > Lepidosauria > Squamata > Mimophis > Mimophis mahfalensis. The sequence continues at coordinate 84,439 of JANHFR010003291.1, read as the reverse complement.
GATACTGAGAGTCCCTGGGTTTTATGACCTCCCTGGCTTTGAACTTCCTGGGGCACAGGAAGAGTATTCTGACTGGTTGCTGTCAAAGGTCATAGCTAGCTCTGTAGGTTGTCTGTGTGCTATGTTTGGTTGAAACTTGGTGGGTGATGCAATGAAGGAATTTGGGCAGTTCCTATTATGGCTCTGCCTGAAGGAGGTAGATCTTTGTTATGTAGAATAGACTGGCCCAGGCCTTAATGGCCCATTAACAAAGGTGGGGGGACTGAGTTTCTGCTTCCTGAGTTTCTACTTCTCTTTTAGGGGAAATATTCTGCCTTTTGGGTATCCCAAAATATTTCACTTCTCTAGGATAGGGGTGGGTTTTAACTTCCGACACTAGCTGAACTTGGAAAATTATCCTGCTTAAATACAAATTAATATATTTGGAATAAGCAATATTCACTTTGAATTTACTTTTGGATTTTTGCATACCTCCCAGAAATATTCAACAATATTTGATAAATTTCTAACTGAACAGATTTTTCAAGATGTTTCTATACCATTATAGCTGAAGTAAATAAGTTAGATTTCTTGGCACGCTTCTTTGCTGATCTGAAAAATTAGATGATAGATTACTATTTGATCCAAGAGTAGCTATAACTACGGTTAGGACCCTAATTGATTCATATTTAGGCAATAACTGCTTTATAAAAGAATGAGAATCAAATCAATCCAGAAAAATGAAACAGTAAAACACCATCTCAAATGGTGCACAAGTCTGTCATGTACAAATTCAGATTCTATTGTTTCGTATTAAGATGACATTATCTAGATTTTGAATAGCACGCTAAAAGCTAATTCTGATCCTAGTTGCCAGACCTGTCCTCAGATACTTATCCCCTTTGCGCATTTGACTGTGCTGTTCAGAATGCATAGCATTTTCCCCAAGGTTTAATGTTATTCAATTTCATCAATGTGTCTAAATTATAAATCAAACCTCTCAGGGAATACACACACACACACACACACACACACACACACACACACACACACAAAACAAAAAAACAGTGACATTAAAAAGAAAAAGAAGGGGGAAACTATGATTTTCCCACTGTCCCATGCTAAATCATCAAGTACAAATATAATTATTTTTTACTGTCTGCTTTAGTGATTGTTTTCTGAGATAATTCAAAAGGTGAAGCCCTGGGAGGAAAGTGGTAATTGGCCCTGCCCTGGCAACATTTTGGCTGTCCTAACCAGACAGCTGTTAAAAACATAAGGCTGTAACTTTTTTTGTCTCCTGTCGGGAGACAGGAAGGCCAGTATGTCTGATAAACTTGGGTTTTCTCTGCCCAGCTTTGCAACAGACAGCTGCTGATTAGCTATTTTTATATAAATGATGCAGGTGTGGCCTCATCAAGAACACTTTCTTTCAATTTGGGGAAATGCAACTCACAAAGAAATGTCAGAAGGAAGCAGATTGTTCACTTAGGCAGCTGCTTAGAGTAAAAACAAAACAGTTTATCTGTCCCCATTTGTAGGAAGAGTCAAATACATACTCCAAGACTCATAGAAAGTCATATTTAAATGTAATGGTGGGGGCAGACAAACCTCTCATTTTCAATCCAAGAACTGCATAAAAATGAGTTACTGTATATTGACTGGATTTGGGTAACAAAACATATTTGTTTCAGAAATGTGTACACACTTGCATCCATGTATGTTAGAAAAGATGTGCTGTGCATAATTATTGGGGTTTTATTTGTGGGTTGGGGGTGACTTTGGCTTAATCTTGTCTCTTAATGACGATACAGAAATGTCCCTACAGTTTTCCTGGTGAAATTTTCATCAATAGTTTGCCATTCCTTCATAGGGCCGAGAGAGAAAGACTGGCCCAAAGTCATCCAGCTGGCTTTATGCCTAAGGAAGACCAACAGTCTTCCAGTTTCTAGTCTGATGTCTTTAACCATTCTATAATTATTTTAAATTTATTAACCATCCAACTCCAATGGACTATGAGCAATTTATATTAAATTGTCTACATTAAACTGGCTCTCCCAGAAGAGACATGCACAATGTAGACATGCACATGAACACGCACAAATATATTTTGGAAATACTTGGGACACCTTAAATAACAGTTTATATTACAGTATATATCCATGGTGGCACAGTTGTGAGAATGTGGTACTGCAGGCTACTTCTGCTGACTGCCAGCTGCCAGCAGTTCAGCAGTTCGAGTCTCACTGGCTGAAGGTTGACTCAGCCTTCCATCCTTCCAAGGTCGGTAAAATGAAGACGCAGATTGTTGTGGGCAATATGCTGACACTGAAACCACTTAGAGAGGGCTGAAAAACACTGTGAAGCAGTATATGTTTAAGTACTATTCCTATTTAAATTCTGAAACATGAGTCTCACATAGCTAATCACTGCAGCCATACCACACACAAATCTGCCTATATTTAAGTATAATTTATATTATGCATAAAATACATCTCCTTAAGGAAAGGTGCATATAACAACTGGTTTAAAATCATATTATCAGTAAATTTGATGTATTTTGATGTTAAAATGAACTGCAGAATTTGATTTCCCCCCCATTTTATACTCTAAACAAGATTAGAAGTTGAAATGGACCCTCTCAGCTTTAGCCAATGCAAGGCACGTGAAATAAACTAATGGATCCCTAAACTTCTTTTATTTTTTGGTCAAGTTTTTATTTTATTTTATATTACACATACATATCAATGCATGAACAGTATGACACCTGGGTGCCATACATTTTGGTACAAATAAAAATATTATTACTCATGATTATTACATTTATCCAGTTTATATATTTCTAATAATCCCTAAACTTCAAGAACCCACTCTTATCTGCTAGAACCACCAATTTAATTCAATACTTTTGTCATCATCATATTAGAGGAGAAAATCTGAATGTAAGACCTTTCTAACATGCATAAGTAATGGCATTGTGATAAAGTAGTCCTTTATCTTATGCAGTTTAGATAATTGCATAGTTAATGCATTTCATGTGACCTGGGAGGTCTAGTGTTAGCTAATCTGAGGTATTGAAATTTGGGCTGAGTGGGGATTATGGGGGGAGGGAGGAGAGAGAAGAGGGAGTGACAAATCAAACCAAATCTATTTATCTATCTAGCAAGTGCCAAATAAAATATAGTGTTCAGTTCAGGTAATCACCCATACTGAGAAATTTGATGTTGTCTCAAAAAATTAAGCAATGCCACAGATGTTAAGTAAACCAATGCTTCACTATGGGCTGGTTTTCAGAAAAAAAAATCTTAAAATGCTGTTATATGATTTCAGGATTTTGCAAATGGCCATAAATATGGACTTGTTTCTGAATTCTTGTAGTACTGTCACATGTCCATGGTGAAGGAGATGGCCCTCAGAACTTCAAATCTAAGTTATAATTACTCCAGGGAAGATATATTGGAACTTTGAATGGTTGCTAAGTGACCAGACATAAATTGAGGACTACCTATATTCCAAGAGAGGGGTGAGACCAAGATAAAAATATAGATTTATGTTCATCAGTGTTATTGCATTATTTACTTTGAATGTGATTTTTCTCATGTAAGGGAGAGACAATATTAGCAATTATATTGGATTCTCCAACATAGTTCAATATTTATCTTTAATCAACATATGAATTGGTGCTTTGCATTCAAATATACTCAATCTTTTCATCTATAATCATAATAGTTTTCAAAGTTTTGGTTCATCAATTTATCCTCTTTTTAGAAACACCAACTTCAATGGATAGTTCTGTAGATAATTAAGCATTCAGTAGATAATTCAGGAAAAGGTGCATTGACATAGGCTGCAGGGGAAGAAGGAATCATTCTTCTGGCCCCTAGGCCTTCATCATCTTAAAAAGATATTTCTCCCATATGTTTGATGATTTCCACCTTCTGTCACATTAAACATTAATTTGCAAACTGTTTGGAGGGGATTAAGCAGGTTCTGGAAGTCCACATGAAGTCATAGCTTGTTGTTCTGCCAAGAGACTTCTTTATTCAGAGAAGGAGGAAGAAGTGAACTAGATCTAATCCTTATTTATTGGCAAGTCAATTTAATACAATTTTCCTAAAATAAGCCATGGACTGGAATAAAGTTTATCTTCAGAGACCATACTTCTTCAAATGTCATTTCAGAGACATGTTGAGCTCAAAAGCTGCAAACCAAAGCACATGTTAGGGAAAAAATGTTGCAAACAAAAATGTATATTTGGGGGAGAACCTGCCTCTTAGAATCAATTATCTGAAAAAAAAATGTGCATGAAGTATATTAAATAAAAAGCATATAAAATAAATGCAAATATTTATATGTAACGTAGAAATGGATATGAAGTGGAAGTGGAATTATAGGTAGTCCTTGACTTACAATCACAATTGAACCAAATTTTCTGTTGCTAAGAGAGGCAGTTGTTAATTTTGCCCCATTTTACAACCTTTCTTACCACACTTGTTAAGTTAGTAACATAGCAATAGCACTTAGACTTATATATGGTTGTTAACACTTAACATGGTTGTTAAGTGAATCTAGCTTCCCCACTGACTTGTCAGAAGGTCACAAAAAGTGATCATATGACCCTGGGACATCACAACCATCATAAATATGAGTCAGTTGCCAAGCATCTGAATTTTGACCATGTGACCATGGAGATAGTACAATGGTCATAAGTGTGTAAAATGGCCCAAAGTCCCCTTTTCAGTGTTGTAACTTTGAACGGTCACTAAATGAACTGTTCTAAATCTATTAGCCAGAACAGTATCATTGAATGAGTCAAACACTCATTAGTGTTCATCAATAAATTTCCTTTTTACCACTCTGTAATCCTTTAATTCAGAGTAGGCGTGACTGGATGAAGCTGAGCATTTACTGACCGGATGCCCTTCCTGACATTAAGTGAAATAAAGGTGTTTTCAAGCTGAGCTCAAGTTGTGATGACACTTTCAATGCAGTTTTCTTGGAGGTATTTATCCTAGACTTACTTACAAATCAAGACCACAGTCTGGTCAACATCATTGGAATTTCCAGGAAGTTCTCCATGCAAATATTTATGAGTTAACCCAGCTTAGTTTCTGATATCAGCAGAAGGCAGCTAGCTCCTGCCACTGAAGTTCAAAAACAATTTGTTTCAAGTTTTCAGATTGACTTTTAGATTTCACATGGCAGTCTATCCTCAGTCAGTGAAAAGTTAATTATAAAAATAAAAACCTTCTGATTTGGCACATGCATTCTGTTTATGAAAAATCTGGGTACAAATGTCAATAACCATGTTGCTTTTCATATTAGATCCCAAGGGGAAATGTGATAGCTATAAAACATGCTATACATCAAGCAATGTGCTTTTGCATCATGTATACCCCAAGGAAATTGCATTTTCTCAACTAATAATGCATCCCTTGATTTAACTACAAAGAGTTATACTTTTATGAATATATTTTTTTCTTGAACTTGGTTGAAGTGCGCTTTGTTGTATATATTACTCTCTTGTTCCATTATGAGTAACATGAGTTAATTCTGTCAAGTATAGATGGAACAAAAGAAATAAAAAATCAGCTTTAAGACAGTTCCTCTGAGGTTCATTCAGTCTGATTAAGCTTTGCTGATGCCTTTTTAAGAAACCACTCTTCCTAGACTCTCTCCACAGCACCAGAGACTTTCTGCAAAAGAATCGGCCAACCCTGAATGATTGGTGAGACAAGACTTCAAAAATGATTTGTGCCTTGCCTGCAAAAAACCACGATGGTGGGAGGAGAGGGGAGGGACAGTGGGGGAGGGACAGAGACATGAGATGTTAAAGGAAGGATTGAAGAATGAAATAGGAGGTGCCATCTGCTATAACCCTTGTGAAGTCCCAAACAACGAAGAGTCTTGTAGCACCTTAGCATTTAATAAATCTATTCCTACATCAGCTTTCATGGATCAGAGTCCACTTCATCATGTGTCAAATTGTACCCTAAGTACCCTAACTGAGGCTCTGAGGGTATGTGTAGAGATCTAATTAGACACTCAGCACACCTTGAAGAAAGACATGTAAAACACAGACTCCTGCTCCTGAGTTTCTAGTCCTCTAAATCAGGGATGTCAAACTCACATCATCACAGCAGCATCATGTGATGTATTGGGACTTTCCCCCACTTTGCTAAACTGGGCATGGGAGTGGCCAAAGCCAAGCATGTGATGCATCTGGCCATTGGGCCAGGAGTTTGACAGTTCTGCTCTAAATCATCAGTCTAATGATGGTAGCCTTAACTTCAGTAGAAGGGCAGGACAATCTGTAGCCTTTAAGCTTTATTTTCCTTTTTCATTGAAAAAGAAAGTTAAAATAACATAAAAAACAACAGTGACTAAGCATTCACCGTTTATTTAGAAGCTTGTGCGTAAAAATATTTTAAAGAATGAGAAGCCAAGGTTCTTGGTGTATGTGCTAAAGCCGGCCCCACTTTGAATCATTGTCTCAATTCTCAGTCCCCCCAAAAATGTCAACCACAATTCTTTGACCATTAGGTGGCCTTCCTTTGCTTCAATGCACAAGGGAACAACTGTCTTGTTTCATTCTTACATTACCAGAGATGTTTCCTTTGTGTGGTTGTGTATTATTTCTGTGTCCCGACTTCCTGTTTTAGCATATAACATTTTAAAACATGAAATCTTTGGACTGCTTTAATATCAATTTGGCAACTTTATTTTTAAAGTAAGAAATGAATTATCGGACACAACAACCCACTTAGCATACTACATTGCCATTCTTAGCTGCCTGGAGGAAGTGACATCATTCTCTGGAATGAGGTTAGGCTTGAGTCCAATTTTCCCGATGCCCATCAGTGGTGGTTATTCAGCCAGTTCCGACAGGTTCCAGAGAAATGGTAGCGATAATTTTGATTGGTTCAGAGAACCTGCAAATACCACCTCTGACTGGCCGATCACAAAGCCATGCCTACCAGGCCATGCCCACAGAACCGGTAGTTAAAAAAAAAATGAATCCCACCATTGGGGCCCATATTACCATATTGCTCCTTCACAAAGAACTGCTACCCTGTAACCATGTTGGGTGAATGAGCAGTCAATGGTCTCACCCAAAAGAAAGAAACAATTTGCTCACTCTCCCAGTTCAAAAAAATTAAACCAACACATGGATTATCTTTGATTATGGATTTGGCAAATGACTACTAGGTTGAAACCCATTTCAGTAATAGATCATGAGTGTAGGTAAGATACTTATAAAACATACTGTATATCAAGCAATGTGCTTCTGCAAAATTTATTTTAGAAACGTATAAAACTGACCACAGAAAGAAACCTACTAGGCCATTGGGTCTGTCCTTTGAGTTCTTTGTTCTTTGTGTTCTTTTTAATGTATTTATTTATTATGTATCATCATCATCATCATCATCATCATCATCATCATCATCATCATCATCAATTGTCTATTATTATTATTATTATTATTATTATTATTATTATTATTATTATTATTTTATTTTTGTTACATGGTAGACATGCTTTTATCCCAAGCATCTTTAAAATCAGTTACTGATAGCTGGTCCATTACCTGCCCTGGAAGTTGGTTCCAAGCTTCCTCTTTCTGTAAAGTAATTCTTTATATCATTACTTTTGAACTTCCCTCCTGTCGGTTTGAGATTATGCCCTTGTGTTCTTGATTTGTGCCCTTGTGTTCTTGATTTGTGCTTAATATTGAAAATACTGCTTTCTAGAATCTTAGCTTAAAGCACACCATGGAATAATCATAATATTTTTATATGACATAATTTTAGCTTTATGGACATCTATGTTCTGCTTCATCTCTAAGCAGAAGTTGAATAAATAAATAAATTCAAGAAACCATTTTAAAGGGACACTTTCTCCATAAGATAAGTTTTGTAATAGTTTATATGTGAAAGGAAAAAATAGCTTATATATGAAAGGAAAAAACATACAGAAATTTTTATGCTCTTGCAGTTGGTTGTTTCTTCTTTATCTCTGAATAATTGATAGAGCCTGATTTTTAATTAAATGTAGTTAATAGTATGATTTTTTAAAATACTGGTACCTCTTGGGGTATTAGGATTTTTTGGCTTGAATAATTTTGAATAACTATGGGTAAAAGATGGATTTTCTAAATTGCAATTGTATAGATAATTAATAATGTAGAATTACTGCATGCACGGTGAGCAATAAATACAGGTTCCTTCAGCTGATAAAATGATGTTCTATGAAAATGCTACAAAATGTATTCTAGTTTATCCTTCTTACAACAAATGCAGAATACTTAGGAGCTGAGAATGGGAGCTAGTGTTGAAACAAGCAGATATAAATATAACAAAGGAATATGATTATTGTGTTGTGATTCCTGCATCCACTCTCACCTCTGTAATGGAGTTGTTCTGACCAATTTTTCATATCAACATTTTTTTGATTAATTGTATCTATTATACATTATCTTGCAGTAAGAAAGATCAATTTTTTTACACACACAACCACACTATAATTTGGTGATGTAACACTGATTTTATGTAACTGACAAAAATCAGACACATGGATAGCTGTAACATAAAGTTAATTTTTAGTACCTAATGCAGAAAGGATTAGTTTGACAAGAACAGAATGTTACAGATCATCAGTAAAACTATTTCTCCTGAATATGCTGGGAAATAAAAGAAATCATTTTGCATATTTTACAGGTTCTTGTCCCTTCAGTAATTGGCTTGAGTTTTACATTAAGAGCAGCACCAAAGATAAAATACAGATTTGACAGTTTACATGTGCAAACCAAAGCCAGGCATCTGGGGTTCTAAAATGAGCCATTTTATATTAGTTTAAAAAAGCTGCTATCTACAACTTTTCTTAGATATAAGACGTAATCAGATTTCCTATGGGTGCTGCTAAACCTTCAGAAATAAATGGATATAGTTCCAATGAGCCTCTTAACCCCTCAGCAGAGAATGGATAATTTCAGAATTAAAGCACTGAATGTAAAAAAAGAAAATCATTACTGGAAAGAAATATATAAGCTAATATGCATTTAGATTGCATATGTTTTGGGATGTTCAGCAAGACAGCTCAACTAGTTTGTCAGGCTCTGACATTGCACACAGGCACAAAACACATGCACCCATTCTATCACTTTATTTTTGTCATGAATACGCAACAGCGACAATAACGCCCACCCACCCCACCCCCAAAAACCAAAAAAGCTCAGAGAGCGCCAAGGGTGCCCCACACTAATAATATGGTTCATATCTGGCTTGCAAAAATTCACATGATCGCTAGATGACATCAGAGAGTGGCACAGAATTATCATTCTTTACTACCATCGAATATCTCCCAGATTTTCTCAGCCCAAACAGATAGCCCAAACAGATGTAGATTAGGATG
>JANHFR010003291.1:33815-50552 GCA_032468015.1 Mimophis mahfalensis | reverse complement strand
TTTCTTTCTTTCTTTCTTTCTTTCTTTCTTTCTTTCTTTTTCTTTTTCTTTTTCAAATATCATAATAAATTTATACAAAACACATAAAATTGTGCTTCTGCATTTCATTCCCATTTCATCATCCCAGTAATATAACCATTAGCTTGGAGGAGAAAAGAAATCTGGCAACCCATTAGTGTTAAGTGGCCTTGATTTAATTAGTGCCTAAAAGCTAATTGATTCTAGGCAGTAATAAATGGTCCTTTATTAAAAGGTGATGCAAATGTCAATTTTAAAAACGTTTATAACAGGACTGCCAAAAGGAGGATCTATTTTGGAACACTTCCAAAGAAAGAGTGCAAATACTCATATCTGGAATATCTGATTAAGATATTAGCATGTGAACCCAAAGGCATTGTCCCCCCTCTGTTTTGTGATATTATAGCATATTAAGCCATTATAGCCATGACTGTAATGACCATTAATATCATTGTTATACATTCCGTAACTAATGCTCTGCGATTCTCAACCTTGGACAAAGGTTTCCAGGATACAATACTTGATCTTAGTCAAAAGGCCAAGACCAAATGGTTCCACAAAAAGAATGAGTAAATTTCTCTCCCGGAGAAACAACTGATTGGTTGGTAGTTAGCCAACTAGTCACACTCTTGACATAGAACAATACCTAAGCAACAAACAACAGCTTAACCAAAGAGAAAATCAACTCACCCCACCAACACTGTCAGGGAAAGCTGCTGCATATGAACAGGGAACTAACCCCACACTCAGCTGCGCTGATGATGTAAGCTACACAGTTAATGAAATGTCTGCAAGCAAACAACCAACCTCAGAGTCTACAAAAAACCCCACAGTGCACCTCTGAGCTACATGCATTCTCTTCTGTTGGACCAATATGTATATATTACAGAGACTAAATCCAATTTGCATGAACTTTCCTCCCTGGGAAGTGATACATGCTAATTTGTGTATGTTTCTGACAGATAGTTTAGAGACTTTTATACAATGATTAAGATGTATTTATTTATATTTTCAAAACTATCAGCAAAGGGTGTACATTAATATATCACACAGATCTACAAAGATCTTTACTCTAGTCCTCAGAACCTCACACAAAATAATTCCTAAAAGCATTAGTTAAATATAAAACACCACATAATATTGAACAAATTGAACAAATGAAAATAGCCAGCAAATAGAATTTTTCCCAGAAATCCTCATATTTGACTATATTTCTCATATCAAATCCTCATATTTGAGTGATATATTTCTGTAATCTGTGTGTGTGTAACTTTGTGCAGAAAAAATGTTGCTTTTTTTCTTTTCTGTTATTGTAGTATTGCTTTATTTTCTTTGTTGTTTTATTAAACAAATAAACACAGCCCCCCCCCCAAATAAAAATACATATGTCCCAATATATTTTCTTCTAAATGAGAAGCTCATATGTAAATTCCTATGTATTTATGTTTCTGAGAGTGTGAATGCAATGAATAAATAAACCATTTGGGGCTATGTGTACAGATTTACTGGTTGCCTGTCACTAAGACAGATGAGAAATTGCATTTTTCAAATGTTTTCCAGTGACAAGGCTAATTCAGCATTAAAAAATAAAAATTGGACAGCCACATAATTTTATGGTTTGAATTAATGTGATGGTGTTAAGAGACTAAGTCTGCTCTGCTACCATCCCTGCTACTCGCTTCATATGCAGCTGCAATTCTTACATAAAGTCTTTCATACCAGAAATTCCACAGCTTCAGGATAGACCGGGAGGTCAACAAGCAAATCTCAATCCTATTAGGGTAAGAAAAAATATTACTTCTGTATTGCACATTCAAAAAAAAAGTACATGTGTGTAGTGTATGAGTTTTGTGGCCAGTCTGCTAGTATTCTGCTGGTATGAATCAGTAGGAGAAAGGCAAAAATGGGAAGAGAAAACGCAGGAAGAGTCCTGGAGAATAGCTGTGCCATCTGGAGGACAGGTGACCCTCCCTGGATGCCAAAAAGGATTGTTACAAGGCAGATGTTACAGGGCAGCAATCCCGTTTGTTCAAGGCTTGTTTACAGATGTTGAGACTAACTTCCTGGAAGGGAAACCCATTTCCCCAGTTGCTGGGGTTTGTGATGTAATGAAAAAAAAAATGGATAATCACTTTGCCACATTTAAGCCTGAGGGAGAGAGTGCCTTTGCAAATGTAGGAAGAAAAATCCAGGCCAGTTCCAGGCCAGAAGAAAGACGTTCAAAATAAAATGGAGACTGGTTGGAAAGAAGGACTCTGTTTATTGATGAGCAGAACCAACAACAGCATGTAGTTCTGGGACGGTTGACAAATTAGCTTGATGAGCGCAAGGATTTTTATACAATTTGGAATGTTTTGTAATTTTGAGGTTTGCTTTGTGTGCTTTTATTATTTGATTGGTGGTGGGTTAATCCTATTATGTCCTAAAGGACATGTCCTATTTTTCTTAATCCCATCCTCTGGAGCTGAAAGTGTTTTGTTTATGAATAGATTGGCCCAGATTTCTTAATGGGCACAAAATATCCATCTAAAGACTTCAGGCATCTGCTGGAGGCTGCCAGGGCTGCTTTCTGTCTTAGTTAAGATTTTTCTCCATTTCTCCTTTGGGGAAATATATTCTGCCTCTTTTAATATTCCCAAAAATATTTCATTCTCTAGGAAGTCGGGGAGCTTCCCATAAAAAGATATAATGTTAGTAGCTGTGCTGTCTGTATGCTGGGCCACTGGAGTGTATAGGCAGCGGTTCCTGGCCTCGTAGGGAGAGGCAGAGATGGCATAGAATGGGGGCTTCCCTGGGAGAGCAGAAATGAAGACCCCCAAGAGACGGACATGCTTCACCCCAAACTCATGACAGACCAGGAAGGACGAAGGCATCTGGTTGCAGATGGATTTCGTAAAGGCCCAGGTCGGAACAGCTGGGCAGAAATCTCAGGGGAAAGTTCATCACACAACAAGTACACCAAGGGATGGCTGTTGACATCCAGAAAAAAATGAAGAATGGCTTTAAGCACATTTCAGAATGAATCAAATATTAACCTCTCTTTCTTAGTGAAATACGGAGGGGGGGAAGGAGGAGAAAGGGAGGAGCTGATAGCTAAACTGCCCACAAGTGGTTGCTGAAGAATAGGTAGAGAGGTAGAGAAAAATAAAGGGGTAGTAGAGAAAATTAAAATTGAGAAGTCTGAAGACTGCTGTAAATAGCTCTGGATTTCACTAATTCCTCTGTGTGTGTGTGTGTGTGTGTGTGTGTGTGTGTGTGTGTGTATGCACATGCATATGCATGTGCACATGTGTGCAAGTATATGTAAGCACACAGAGAGAGTTAAGGAACCAAAAGAAATCTCCACCATTTCTCTCCCTTTCTGTGAAGCAATTGTGCCTTTTAAAGTCACACATACACACACATAGACACACACAGAGAAACACAGACAAGCAGAGAAAGAGCAGTGGTAAAAGAACCCACAAGCCATGTTCGTGTTTTTATCAGGTATCCAGCTGAACATGATGGATTGTTGAGTACATCAATCCATTTTTCATTTGTTTCAGTCCTGCATTTTGTAAAGGTTAAAGGACTAGACAGAAAATTTTATGTAATGATTCACAGGTAACTCTAATGTTTGCAAGAGTCCCTCTTCTGAATGAGGGACTCTTCTAAAACCCTGTTGTGTTACCTATACTCCCTTGTTTGGAAGCCATGTTTTGGGACTAGTAACTGGATAGTAGGAAAAGAATTCTTCTAAAACCCTGGAAAAACACTGTTAGTGCTTTGATTCAGCAGAAAGTAGTTCTCCATTTCTTAAATAGACAACATAGTATTCATATCTCTCAGGATTCATTTTTTACAGAAAAAGTAAAGTCTTGGCTGTTCTCTGTGTTATTTCTTATTTATTTAAAATTGTTACTGTTGTCCACTCCCATAGAATCTGGGTGGCTTATAAATATCAATAGTGGGCGGCTTCAAGGCAGAGAAGCTGACTAAAGATTTCTGAGGCCTTTTGTGGAATTGGCCTGCACATAGTCTTGATTGTGGAATGGAACCTTTATCAATTCAGCTGGGTGAACACATTTTATTTAATTTGTTCAGCCAAAATACAAAAACACAGGAGTGGAGCTAGTGGAAGATGAAATTGCAGCATCTTTATACATTCGAAGTATAATATTGTAAGAGAGTTTATTGTGCCATAGAAATTGGATATAGATTGAGGCAAACACTTACGTGCTTCTAAAAGCTAAATATGCCATTTATTTCTTTTGGTACATTTTTTTTTTAGTTTTGTTTCAAATGTCTTTTATTGTTCCCACCCACCCATGCTTTTCTAGTTCATTCTGTTTATTCAGCTGGAGAAGGGATGAGCCACTTGCTGAAATTCTGACATTTTAAAAACATTTCTAGCTGTACAAGTTTTAATTGTTAAATGATTCTAAGCAATTTACTATCCTATAACATAGAAAAAGGATTAAAAATGTAGATGGATGGATGGATTGGGGGAGAGAGAGAGAGAGAGAGAGAAAGGCAGGCAGGCAGAGAGACTTAGATAAAATAGCAAGCAATAACAAGATAGAAATAATAGAACAATAACAATGTTGTGTGATATACCTCCCCCTGAAATTTCTGTCTAGCCCTTATAGACTGGGTTTCAGGCATCCATCTTCTGGTAACCACCTTCATAGACTAGACTAGACTAGACTAGACTAGACTAAGCTGGAAGGGCATCTTGGAGGTCTTCTAGTCCAGCCCCCTGCTCAAGCAGGACAACCTATACCATTTTAGATAAGTGGCTATCTAGACTCTTATAGACATCCAGTGGTAGATTGCCCATGATTTCTGGAGGCAAGCTGTTCCACTGGTTAATTGTCCTCACTGTTAGGAAGTTTCTACTCACTTCTACTTTGCTTCTCTCTTTGGTTAGCTTCCAACCATTGTTTCTTGTCCTGCCCTCTGGAGTTTTGGAGAATAATTTTATCTCCTCATCTTTGTGGCAGCACCTCAAATACTGGAATACTGCTATCATATCACCCTAATTCTATTTTTCTTTAGCCTAGCCAAATCCAAATCCAATATGTTTTAGTCTCCAGGCCTTTGATCATCTTAGTTGCTCTTCTTTGCACTTTTTCCAAAGTCTCAACATCTTTTTTATAGTACGGTCACCAAAATTGTTTGCAATATTTCAGGTGTGGTCTTACCAGGGTTTTATAAAGTGGTGCTAGTACTTCATGTGATCTTGATTCTATGCCTCTGTTTATACAACTCAGGATGGTATTAGCTTTTTGGCTGCTGCTGCACACAGCTGGCTCATATTTAAATGATCATCCACTAGGACTCCGAGATCCCTCTCACAGTTACTGTTTTTGAGCCCGGTCTCGTCTAATCTGTGCTTATTCCTTTGATTTTTTCCTGCCTAAATATAAAACTTTGTTTTCTTAATTAGAAGTCATAATCATTCTTAATTTATTTTCCCCATAAAATCCTGTTGATATAGCAAAACTATTTCATAAACATAAATAATTTTTAAGGTTTTTATAACAGGATGATAAAAATCAATTCAAACTAATGAAAACTATGAAGAAGAAAGAAAAAAAAGAAATTAAAGGGAAAGATAAAAGTGCCCGAAAGAAAAAGAGAGAGAAAAGAAAAAGCTACAAAGAAGTAACCTGATAAAATGTTCCTCCTTGCTGTTTGTATTTCCAACATAAATTTGAAGTGACTTTGTACTTTCTAGACAATTTCTCTGGTGACATATATCAATAGTACCTAATTTTATAAATTTTCTCTTTAAGTATCAGTTTCAATCTTTTCAGCCCCATGTTTCCCAGTATTTCATCTGTGTATTATAATGAATCTTAAGGTCACTTTACCACAGATTCTTTCACTTGTTCCTTTTCTGTTTCAAATTTCACTTAAAATTTATATATTTTACTGCATATTCATCCTTTGTGTATAATTTTATTTCTAACTGAATCTTATAATAATGATAAATTATTTTGTTAACTTTACATATCTTTCCTATAGTTGAAGATAAGAGAATCATTGATAATTATATTGCTTAGGCACTGGTTTTCTTTTCAGATTTTAGTTTACATCATTCTTGACAAAATTTTAATGTCTCATGATAAGTTAACCATTTGCTTTTTCCTATTATTTCTCATTTACAGAATAATTTTTTTTTGTGCCAAGAACCACAAAGATATTTCAATAGATAGAAAAAAACTGGGTTTCTATCTATTCCATATTATCAGTTTGATGTGTTTAATATAATGATTGCCTATTTAACTAATATGCAGAGCACATCATGGGAAAGGTGGGGCTAAATGAATCAAAAATTGGAATTAAGATTGCGGGGAGAAATATCAACAACCTTAGATATGCAGATGATACCACTCTAATGGCAGAAAGTAAAGAGGAATTTAAGAGATTCTTGATGCGGGTGAAGGAGGAGAGTGCAAAAGTTGGCTTGAAACTCAACATTAAGAAAATTAAGATCATGACATAATGATTTTAAAAATTGACCTTAATCTTGACATTATTGCACCACAGTTATTGCAGGCAACAATCTGTGAGACAGATGGGTGGTTAATAAGTTAGACAAATAAACAAATAAACAAACAAATAAACAAACCCAATAAATAAATGCCACTCAAATCTCAGGGCATGTTCTCCTAACTTCAAAAGTCTTTCTTTCTTAGCAACACCCATTCTTTCATCTAAACCAAACACCAAGCTGCAAAATGCAATTTCAAATCAGGTAAACCAAACCAGCCTATTTCCTTTGTATCTAGTGACATATTATTTTCCCCAGCCATACAAATTTAGATAGAACCCTCTGCCATTGTTTAAATGATACATTAGCTGTCGAAACAAGCATTGTCTGGGGAAAAAAACATTGTTGTAGGCAAGGAATTTATTTTTATCATAGAAATTCTCCCCCATTTATATTTGTAGTTTCTTCCATCTTAACAGATCTTTTTCAGCTTCGTTCCATGTCTTGACACAGTTATCTTGAAATAATACACAATTCATATTTGTTGAGTAATATCCAAATATTGTACTTTCTTCTCAATCTTAAATCCTGATTTACTCATCAATTCTCTTTGATTTTCTATTTTCATGCCTTTGTCTTCTGCTTTATTAATCTTGAAACCTGTTAACGCACCAATTTCTTTCTATTTGCCAATTAATGTTTCAATTGTTTAAAGGAATTTCTGAAACACCATCTGCAAAAGTCCTTAATTTATGCATTTTTTAAAAACCTATACTCCCATAATCTTGTCCTCTTGGTTTTTATCCCTGAATCTTATTCAGAATTCCAAGAACCAAAACAAACAAGAAGGAAGTCAATGGACATCCCTGTCTTGTTCCTTTGTGTATCCCACAGAATTCCATTAGATCTCCATTAGCAATTGTTTGTGCTTTCCTCAAAATATCAACTGATCTTGTCCATTTCATAACATTTACAAATTTATCTCCAAAATTCATGTTTTCTTAGACCCTGAGCAAGAAAACCTCCAGTGCAAATTTCTCTGTGTCTTGGAAAACAAATGTGCTTGTTTTCATTATATTGCTCCAAATATTCAAAAATATTAAACACTTTTTTAACATTGCCTTTTAACTGTCTTTCAGATTAAAAACCTGCACCGATCCTCAGAATAAATTTTTGTAAAATTGATTTTAATCTATCAGAACCAGTGTGAACAAATAGTACTCATTATTCAATACCAATATCAGTGTAAAGCTTCTTGTTGAAGTCAAAACTTGTCTCTCTTTAGATATTGTGCTGTATTGACCACTTTCCTCCATATAGGATACAGTTCATCATGTTTTGTAAAGGTTGTAAAAAGTTCATCCTCAAAACATTTATAATAAGAATCTGGTAATCCATCTTGTCCAGGAACCTTTCCTAGTTTAATCTTTTTTAAAGCTTCAGAAACTTTCCTTGTTAGGGGTTCATTCGGAATTTGTTCCTCTGTAATCCTTAGGAAATTTTGTTTCTTTAGATATTTATCTATTTTCTCTTGAGGGGTATCACTTCCTTACTATTGGAATAAAATTGATGAAATATTTTTTGAATGGCCGCATTGCCTAATGCACTTGCAATTTCAGTATCATTTTTTTCCTTTTCCTAATGTATATACTAGCCATTTCCCTGGTTTATTACAAAATCTCTTTTTCTTTATGTAGTTCATTTGTATTTCCATTTCTCTTATCATTAGCATAGATAAAAGTTGTTGAATCTTAATTTGTTAAGAAATACTTAAGTCCTCTGGAAATTTATTTAATTTGTCTTCTTTTCTTTTTATTTGATCCAGAACAGTTTGTATTAAATCTTGACTCTCCTTTCTAAATTCACTATGATACTATATAAAGTTGTTAATTTTCTAGTATTGCAGATTTGGATCTACAATGCTGTTAACAATTAAATGATGAACCTTGCATTTGATCACAGGTCGATGGATCAATGTAGAGCCCAAAGCCAGGATGCCAGACAATCTTGATCATCCAAGAAGTAGCTTTATTTACAAATATTCACATAGGCCACGAGATGGCTGTACTTACAGAAGTGAAACTGAAAGCAATACAAGCAAAGTGGACACAAGGGAAAAAGAGGCATGGCTACCTCCCATATTTATAGTGTAACCAGTAATGATGATTGACATCTCTCATGACTGTCTTTTGACTGCAGGAGTTGGGCTTGCACCTGGTTAGTACTGGACTCCCTGTCTCCAAGTTGTTAGTGTGGTGTGGCCTAAAACCTTGTCAGCCATTTTAACTACACTTTACAGCATATAGATATTATTGTTTTAATATGGGAATGCAAAAATCCTAACAAAAGTATATTTTAGTTCTGGATGGGGTTGCATTACTCCAGTCAAACCCAGTTTGCAACTCAGGGATTCTCCTGTTCTAGCAACTCCTGCTCAAAGAGGATGGAGAGAACCATGATGAAATATAGAGAACAACAGGTTTGAATTGTGGTGATAAATAACAATGTATTTAGTTCCCCTATCCCATTATTATTTTGCTTTCATTTTAGAAAACATACTTTGATGGTTGACAGGTAAGCAATTTTTCATTCGTAAAGATTTATTTATTTATTTATTTATTTATTTATTTATTTATTTATGGTATGGCGATGTTACAATTAGCCAGGAGACTACGGTGCTAATACAAAGTAGTTGTTTGTCTGCTTAAGACTGCTTCTGTGATATCCATGGTGCACCACAGGCGGAGAACTAGCCTCATGTTCAAAATTGCTAATGGCCTTCTGCAGAGTTATTCATGGCTTTTCTCTCCATCGATGTAACCTCCCATCCAAGCATCACATTTGTGTAGGTGCAGCATCGGATTGGGTTTGTAGTTATTTTTTCGCACCAAAGTGGTACTTTGGTGTTATTTTTTGCACCAAACCAATAAATATCTACTTGCATGTAACATGCTTTTGAGCTGCTACGCTGGCAGAAGCTGAGGCAAGTAATGGGAGCTCACTCCATCATGCGGTACTAGGACTGAAATCACTGGAGCACAGACCATCTCCAGCATTTTTAACCTACAAAGTCACCTTGCCTCTATTCATAAAGATTGCTCAATTGATAGCAAACATGTGGTTTCAGAGCCATAAATCTGGCAAGCCTTTAAATATCTAAGGAGAAAGTATTACATAAAAATATTGGAAGCAGTTGTAGTTTTAGAAAAGTGGTCATGAGAATTTCAAAACTAAACTTCTTCAGGATAAACAATAAACAATGACAGCAATAACATACAAGTTGGAGGATCTTGTCTCAGACTGGTGATAGTGAGAGATCAATCTACTTCAAACTAATATGGGCTACTTCTTAAAACAATGAATCACCTAGGACTATTTTGGATTAGCCCTGACCATATGATTTTATTGCAGCTGCTTGAGGGGAACAACCTCTTCTCCAAAGCACCTAGAACAAAATAAGAAATAGACAAAAGCCTAACAAAGAGAGATCTAACCTAGAACTGAGGAGAAATTTTCTGACAATGAGAACAATGAATCAGTGGAACAGCTTGCCTCAAAAAATACAACTGATCCATCACTGGAGAATTTTAAGAAGAGATCAGATAGTCATTTCTCTGCAATGGTATAGGCCAGGTCTCCTATTTGAGCAGTGGGTTAGACCAGAAAGCCTTCAGGATCCCTTCCAGCTCTGTTATTCTGTATTCTTTATACACTAGACTTACAAAGCTGGCTGTAAAAATCAAATTTCACTATTTGGAAATTATATCTTAGTTATGCAATTTTGAAATATATTTCAGAGTTCTAAAAATCCAGTCTTATGATTCTCCAGTTTGCTAATACATTTAGTCATCCTCTCCTGAACAAGCTCCCCATGGGCCACTGAGGAACTATTGTGTTTTGGCTTTGGTTTGTGTCTTACCCATGCTTTCCCTGTCTGTTATTCATGACGTTTTCCTTATCACTCTCCTGTGCTAAGGATCCAAATTGATCTCCCTGTTTATTTGTCTTATTGTTTAACTGAAGACTAGATCTTCTTGGAGTAGATTGATTTGTGTTTCTGGCTTCATATCATCTATGTATTGGAAATTATTAAATGTGTTGTTTAGCTATTTCCCTCCTTTTTCAACACTTCTTTGCTTAATAGTTTCCCCATTTTCTCTTGTCATCCAAGTGCCTGGCTATGGCACAACAGCACATGTGTTTTCACAGTGTTATCAATGACAAGTCTATCTTTCACCTTGAAAACGCTCCTATGAATTTAAAGTAGGAATATCACTGTTATCCAAGTAATTCAATTGATACTTTATCTCCCATTTCAAGGACAATCAATATCTCACACTATCTTCTCAAATTCTGTCTCCTCAGAGCAACTTCTAGATCATATAGTCCTATGTGATAGACTACTGAATCAATCTTCAAAAACAATTGGGTAGAGATTAGGATTTCAGTAGCAAAATGTGCTTGAATGTAAAGCCATACAGATAGAATTTGTCTACAGCATCTCAAAGCAGTTGCCTCTTTTGTTGTGCTCATACAGATGCTTTCCAGAGGTAAGGCCCAGTTCCTTGTTTACCTGTGTGTTTGTATATGCCTTTGAGTCAGCATTGGATTCCTGACAATTGTGTGGTTTAATGTAGTGTGAAGGAATTGTCCAGATGCTATTATATTACTGAATTATTGTTTGGTGATTATATATGTATAATGTAGGATTAAAGGTTCACCTAAAAATCGATCTAAAGCCTATATTTCAGAGGGAAATAGCTCAGATTACAAGTTAATTGAAAACAAATTATTTACATCTCTACACAAAGAATGATTAACCATCACAAAATCTGCATGTGTTAGACAAGCCATTATGTACAATAAATACTGTGTAAAATGCCGCTGGGGTGTGTGGGGGTGAGAGCCCTAATGAGCAGGCATATGCATGGAATAAGGGCTGTTGCTAAAACACGTTGTAAGCCGCCCTGAGTCTTCGGAGAGGGGCGGGATATAAATGGGATTAAAAATTTAAAATAAAAAAAAATTATTGTTAAGAAAGATGGTTTATCATCACAAACCATTGATTGATTGATTGATTGATTGATTGGTTGGTTCAATTTATAGGCCACCCTTCTCACAAAGACTCAGAGCGGCTTACATCAATCAGAACAATTACAATACAGTTTATAATTTATTTAAGTAAATTTAGAGCCTAATAAGTTACAACCCAATTAAAATACAAAAAATTGGAATTTAAAACAACCCAATTAAGTCCAACATTAGAGCATGCACTCTCTCTAGATTAAACCTGTCATCAAGAGGATCTGCTTTTTGGAGGAAAGATGGAGGATCTGCTTTTTGGAGGAAAGATGACGTAACTGGACAATGGCAGTTCTTCACAGGTCTTCCTTGCCAGTCTGTCTCTGCTGGCCACCTGGATCCACAGATGATAACGCCCACAAGGGGGTGGGGTTGAATGCCATCAAGCCAAGAGAGGAGAGATGGATTAAAAAACCAAATGGAAGGGGGCTATCCCAGCTTGCAGCTGATCTCCAAAAGCCGGGACACCAAATGATCTTCCGATGGTAGGCCGACACATCCCGACAATGGAAAACTCAGGCAGGAGAAACCCGACCAAGGTCCCCAAAAGTCCACAGGTCCAGTTTCGGGAGGAGGTGTCCAAGGGACAGGGTCAGGGGGCATCAAGGCTTCTTCAAGGTCATTCCAATCCCACAACTGCACAAGCCGACATTTGTGGTCTTTGGCCTCCATGACCAGCTCCACTGGCCCAACTCTCCTGAAGGTGTCCAGTCCTTATGCACTTTACAGTCCCGAGCTGACCACCACTCAACTCCCTGGAGTCCTCCAAATCGATTCAGTGGTTTTAAACAAAAAACCACTGCAGGAAGGACAATTCTTCCCTCAGACTCAGCAGATCCTCAGCGGAGCTCCAGGTCAAGGCAGCCATCTTCTTCACCCTCCATGCATGCATTCTTTATACTATAATCTTATAAAATTCTATGTTATATAAATATTTGGGTACTCTGTGTTCCCTATTGTATTGAATAAACCTTTCTTTCTAATATAGATAACTAAAGTCTTGGAATTATCTTGGAAAGGAGTGGAAGGCATCTTGGGCAATATAAACCACTTTTCTCTTATAGAATATGCAGCAGACAGCAAAGGAGCCATTCTATGCAGTTAACACATTGAGTGCTACAGTGCTTGAAGGGTTTCCTTTCTGTTGTGTAACGCAGCAGGAAAAGACACATTTGGTTTTAGGTGTTCCTACAAGGTGCACATATGTGGTCATCCATGTTCCACATTACATTGTGTGCTTCAAATATGAATCACTGCAGAGCCCTAAGACAAGAGCTAAGTCAATTTTAGCAACTACCGATTACAACAGCACCAAAATACAAACTCCATTTGTCCCAATTATAAGATGGTATTACATGCATTTTCATATTCAGTTGTTCTAATATCCAAATTTTACACATGGGTTTCCCAACATACTGTTTTGTCAGTATTTCTTATGCAAGTTATTTTGACTAAAATCCACAAGTACTGCAATTTTATGCAATAGACATACTTTGTAAGTGTTTTGTATTGTACAACTGCATTATTATGTCAGAGAAATACACATTTCAAAGGGTAATTGCATTTAGTTTGCAAATTGATTCAAAAATGTCTAAGCACATTTTCATCAAAATATGAATCGAAAGAAATTATGTCCAAACCTAATGCTACAAGTATTTTATTTAAAAAGGAAATCCCACTGCAAGTAGTATGGATGATTCTCAAGTGAATAGGATTTAGTTGCAAATAGGTTTTGGCAGGAAAAACCTAGAAAAGGCAAATTGACAATGGTTATGGAGAATATTATGAGATAGACCTTAAGGCAGTTTTGAACTGACTTCTTCATATATATTTTGCAGAAATGGAAAATATTGTTGGGGGAGAGAAACCCTTCAAGTTTGTTGGTTTTAAAGTTTCAATCAGTAATTCTTTTTTGCTTCCTTTTCTACAATATATGTGCATTTCAATTTCAAACAGAACTTTGATTCCCCCTGCCCCCCGATTTTCTCTGTTGTTCATGTTTTCAGAGAATTGCCAATTCCACAACTTAATTAGCAGGTCAGAGAGTTTGGGGCATCTCTATGTACAATGGAACTTTACTGTGATTGATTAAATTTCTGCTAATAACTTACAAAAGATTGTTTGGTTAACTGCTTTAAAAGCCATATAAGGAAAGCTTTTAAAATGTGAGATACTGACAATCAACAAAAGGTCATGTGTTTTGCAGTTTCCACCACATTAAAAATCTTTGCAATCCCAAGGGGGAATTGACAACTTTAGGTGGTATTTAATTTATTTGAGGTAAAACAGAATTGCCCAGTCACTCACTCAAAATCCTCCACTTCTAGTATACATTTGAGAATTCTGTAAAAGTGGTCTAAGCAACCAGCTTCTATGATTAAATATTCAAAATTCACCAGGATTACTGATGTTCAATTTTCCTGGAAATTTCCATCATAGGTTGATAGAAAATAATTCTTAGCATTATTATATCTGGGTTTTTTTGGCATATGAGATCATGAGGGTATGAGCTTCAATTTTCCCAATTCATGCTCTAGAATTGGAAATTATTTCAGCCATGCTACACATACAGCCCCCCCCCCCAAAAAAAAAAGGCTGAGCTAGTTTGGTGTAGTGTTAGGGCACCAAGCTAGAAACTAGAGTCTATGTGTTCTAGTCCTGCTTTAGGCACAAATCCAGCTGAGTAACCTTGGATCAGTCAATCTCTCTCATCCCAAGGAAAAAGGCAATGGCAAACCACTTCCAAACTTCTGCCAAGAAAACAGCAGAGACTCGTTCAAGCAGTTATCAAGATTCAACACTTGGCTTGAAGGCATCTCCCCCCAAAATTCCTTGACCAACACAAGGCAGGCTGAACAACTTTGAGAAGTAAAGATCTGCATGTAAAGAAAATGATATAATCTTTACCCAGACTTAAAAGAATACTTGCAATTTTATTCTGGAGTTAACCGTTTAATATGGTGTTAATACTCCAAGTGTCATGGGAGAACTCTATTTCTCCAACCTCTATATTTATCTTGGTCCTCAGTGACTGGTCTTGGTTTCTGACTGGTTTGGTAGAATTCCATGTGCAAGAGAGCTGTTGTGGGTGGTTCTAATCTGCAGAAGCAATGACTAAGCCACAAGGGCCAGAGAAGGGGAGCATCAACTGTGAAATTACTAAGGCAACCAGGAACCTGATGACTCAATTATTGAAATTCTTTAAAAGGAACAAAAAGGACAAAGGACAATCTTCTAAACTTTGGTGCTTGACCTTCAAAGTACTAAAGTATTTTACCTTTTTAGATTTTACATCAATAAACTATGTTTATTACTGCTCCTTCTTGATTTTATACTACTTTTACATTGACCTTATTTTCACCTTATTTTTTCTGAATTCATTTGAACTAATGTACCTTGCTCATACAGTCATAGGTACAGCACTAAACAGAGAGTCTATTCAGTTCCTACTGTAACAGTGTATGTGGCTGCCCCTCTTTCACTGTCTTAATGTACCATACTATAAGATGGGCAACAGGTTTCTATGCACTGTTCCATAAAATTCTTCCTGTTCAGACAGGTTTAGTACATTATTGAGAGGTCTCAGGTATCCCTAATGCTGTTTGTCTTCTAAATACAGAAAAAATATTGGCTCTTCACTGCGACCCATATTCTTCCAGCAATTTTTAGATATATTGGCTGTGGCATGCCCCAGCCTTCACTGAATAATTTTTGCTATGTCTTTAATATATTTGTTAGGTCTAGATGGACCATATTTTCACATGTAATTCCACTCTTCTTACTGTACTTGTCTCCAATATAAAAATCATTTAGTGGAAGCTATTAGTAATAGATGTATATGCCACTTCACAGTGCTTTACAGCCCTCTCTAAGTGGTGGACAGAGTCAGCATCTTGCCCCCAACAGTCTGGGACCTCATTTTATCCACGTCAAAGGATGGAAGGATGAGTCAACCTTGAGCCTGGTGAGACTCGAACTTAGCCTGTAATACTGTACCACCATGCTGCTCAGTTGTGAAATCACTGGATTTATTATTTTGTTTATAGAGTTCCATACATCCATGTAGCTTTATCTTATGAGCTATCCATGTAAGGGTCCAGTCTGGGTCAGTCACCAGGACCTGATGTTTAGTCTTCTGAGCTTTTGGACTTGTACTGGAGCCCATCTTCAGGGAACTTCTCTCTTACCAAAATGTGTGTCCTTTTAAGGTTTTACTCTCCTTTGTGTCCTTGTGCCATAAATATCTGGGAGCACATTAGCTAGGCTGGTTTCTTCCGATATTGATTTTCTACCATTTAGGGATTTAATCTACTCTGTAAACTGTGACCAGCAGCTTGCTCTGTAAAACAATTTGAAAGAGTAAGACTGCTTCTGTCTTATGACACTTGTAAAATTTTAAGTTTGACTTTAGCGGGGGGGTTTTCCTACTCCATATACATTTGTTAACAGTCTCTTGCCATTTGTTTTTAAAAAGTCCCCCCCCACCTGCTCCCCAGAATTGGAATTTGTGCAGTTTGAAACAGTTGATTTATCTTGGGTAGTACATTCATCTTGATAATTGCAATTAATTTTTTTTTTTTAAAAAAAATATAAGATGGCTTTAAGATTTTTCACCTTTCAAGATCTTGTTTAATTTCTTACAATAATTTTACATAGTTGTTTTTATATATTTTGGAACTATTGTCTCGAAATGCAAACCAAGCTACCTCATTGTATGTGTTATCTGGCAACCAAATTCTTTCTGCAAGATTTGCAACCCATTGATGGCACAGCCCAGTCTTATACAAATGACTCCCCGCCACCTGTCCATTGTTCATGTCTTCCCTTTTCCCTGACTGACAATATACAGCATTGAAATTCATCCTGCTTCTTGTCTTATAAGTCTCTACTTTTCCCCTCTGCTTCCCTTGATGTTTGTGTAGGACTAGCATATAGGAATAAGGGTGGGAAATAATCTATTGGAAATATATTTGTCTTCAGGATCCCTGTCCTGGTTTATACCATTAGTTTCCTGCTGAACTAATTGGGCAGAATGAGATCTTATCAATCTTCTGCCCAATACCCATGTAGGATCTGCTAGATCAGGGGTAGGCAAACTTGGCTCTTTTATGACTTGTGCACTTCAACTCCCAGAATTCCTCTTCCAGTCATGTTAGCTC
>JANHFR010003290.1:102990-113431 GCA_032468015.1 Mimophis mahfalensis | reverse complement strand
CCCTGATGTCATCACAAACATTGCAAAGGGAGGAAATTCTTTGTTAACAGAAATATAAATGCAAAAGGCTCCCAGGACAGGGAAAAGCATCTAAAAGAAAACAAAAGAAAGGCAAAAACTGAAGCTATCTCCCTGCCCTGAGAATACAAAACTGGCTACAAAAAAACCCTTGCTCTCCAAACCTAATTGTTGGCCAACCTGGGAAAATGCTACTCTATGTCTCTCTGTGATTTGCTTTTCCTGTTCAATAAAGACAACTGCTTCCAGGGAAAAAAAATGCATGGATGTTTTCATCGACTCTGGAATAATAGAACAGATTGTCTGATTTTACATTAATTCAGCATTTATACTATATAATCTATGTATGTGTATTATACATATAATGTGCTTATATATGTATATAAGTATACACTCACACTCAAGAATTAATTTGTATTAAGGAAAAATTCCTTAAATGTTTAATATTTAGTCCACATGATTCATTTTTAGAATATTTTCTACTTAATAAATATCTGTGTATGGCTCTCCATTCATACTTCAATACCAGCTTGTGAGTTTGAGAAGGAATATACATCTACTTTGAAAATATGGAAAATAGATTGTTCTATTTGTTATCACAAGTAACAAAGATCTGGGATTTTTATGATCCCCATAATGGGCTTTAGATTATGCAAAATGTGGAAGTCAGTCATTTCCCTAGATTTGTTGCTACTTTTTTTGCACATAGAATGAAAGGTAGGGTTTTTGAGTTGATTTATTTCCTTCAGTATTTTTTTCTGTATGAGATACTTTTAAATACATGTAGAGCAGAAGTTGAGGAAGAGAAGTCGTTTGTTGACTATATGCTTTCCGAGAAGCTGTACCAAGATTTATTGTATCTTTTCCAATATGATTGCAGGTTTTAAAAATTAACCACAAATTTATGATTGTTCATGCATAATTATATGTAATCCTAAGTCATGTATTAAATGCAAAGCAAATCAGTACGTTAGCTTCCCTCTTCTCTGTATATCTCAGTGAAACTAAGCATGTTTTTTTATTATGTTCTCTTTTTGACTTTTCTTCCTCCTCTTTTCTCCTCTAATAGGATGAATCATCCATGTTCTTCCAGTTTGGCCCATCGATAGAACAACAAGCTTCTGTTATGCTGAACATCATGGAAGAATATGACTGGTACATTTTCTCCATTGTCACTACCTACTTTCCTGGCTACCAAGATTTTGTCAACAAGGTCCGTAGCACTATTGAGAACAGCTTTGTTGGCTGGGAGCTAGAAGAGGTACTCTTGCTGGACATGTCTCTGGATGATGGAGATTCAAAGATCCAGAATCAACTCAAGAAACTCCAGAGTCCTGTCATCTTACTGTACTGTACTAAGGAAGAGGCCACTTATATCTTTGAGGTGGCTAATTCTGTCGGTCTGACTGGGTATGATTACACATGGATTGTGCCCAGTTTGGTGGCTGGAGATACAGACACAGTTCCATCTGAATTTCCCACTGGACTCATCTCTGTGTCATATGATGAGTGGGACTATGGTCTTCGTGACAGAGTGAAAGATGGAATAGCCATAATAACCACGGCCGCCTCTGATATGCTATCTGAGCATAGCTTTATTCCTGAGCCCAAGAGTAGCTGCTACAATACACAAGACAAGAGGATCTACCAATCTAACATGTTAAATAGGTAAGGGAAATAAATATAATAATAAATTGGTCACTCACAAATTCAGATCATAATTTAAAGGCATTAAAATGGTTGGAGTTTTTGTGTAGTTTTGGAGTCTCCCCCACTATCCCCTTGTATATGATTCTCAGCCAATGCAAAATTAACAGAGTAATAAGGAACATGTATATGAATATGAACTTCTTGGTGACGGGATGATAACAATTACATATTTCTAATGTTGTCAATTATACTGTTCTGGAACTATTCTCAAGTCCTTCTGTAAGATATTAAGTATAACCAGTGGAAACATTTATCAAGGAGACTCTTAAAATAAGCATTAAAAAATGGGTAGATGGGTAGACCTGTAAATGCCACCTCTAAATACAATAAAATTTGGCTACAAAGCAAAGAGCTGCTAGATCCTGGGAAGAAAAACTGTTGTACCAGATACCATAAGAGTCAGATTAAGAAAGAAAAAAAAAATCAAGAATAACGAGATCATTAGCAGAAGGTATTAGGCACAGGACTAAGCAGCCTATAGGTGTGGTAGATAGGAGTATGATAAGTTGATAGTGGTTAAGGTGCTGGCTTAGAGATCAGAAGATCATGAGTTTTACTCTTGTTACATGTGAAAGCCATCTGCCTGACCCACCTCAGAGTTGTTATTGTGGGGAAAATAGCACGTGGGGGGAACATAATGCATGTTCTCTGCCTTGCATTACTTATAATGTAGTAAAGTAAAATCTAGTAAATCAATCAATATGATACATGTTTGGTGTACTATGTAATTAGTGTAAACAGTACCGAGACTTCCGGTTTGACATCACTGTGTGATCAGCGCAGGGGAGCGGGGCTCCACATCCCCACATTGAATCCTCTTCATTGGAGGGTCCCACAAGGGGCTAAAGTCACCCTACAGAGTGACAGATAAGGAGGGGCATCCTGCAGGTCATGGAGAGCAGCACCTCTCCTGATTGGTCCAGGGTTTCTTTCCTCTTTGCCGAGTACGAAGATGAGGCTGCCAAAATGGCCACCGTGAAGCTGGGGCAGCTGAAAAAACCAAGATTGTGCTGGAGCGGAGTGAGTGGACAATGACTGGAGCTGGGTGAAGTGCTTTTTGAATTTTGCCTAGGATTTGACCCTAAAAAAAAAATAAAAAGAGGCTCTTTGGAATGCTTTTAAGTGGTGACCAAAGAGAGGCAGAGAAAAACTGCACTCTAAGGAAATAAGTTAAAGCTTAAAATACAGAAAGACTGGATATCTTACTGACATGACTTTGAACAGGCATTTTGAAATGCTGGATATTTGACTACTTATTGGACATTCTATTGATATTTTGTTTGAACCAATTTGAAATAAAGAACTGGCGGAACAGTTTTAAAGTGGATTTTTAAAGTTGATTTTTAAGCTAAAGGTGCCCTTTATTGGTGAATGGATATACACTAAGTCATACTTCTAGACTAACAGAAATAACCTTGGAGAACTCTGGTAAGAGAAGAATAACACCTGAAGGTCTGCTGTATTATTTATTATTCTATACTTATCTACTTTATGACTAGAGGGTCAACCTGGAAAACCTGGAGGATATTTAATGGAATGACCTTCGAATACTGGAAATAACTAGCAAATTAAAGAGTGGATTTAAAGAGCTATTTGGAAAATCCCGTGGATTGTATGCATGGAATTATTGATTAACTGGGATGTAAAGAACTATAACTATAGTATCTCCTGATGAACAATATTAAGTAATCTGCTGGCCTTGGGAAGCCAAAAGGAATAGATGCTGGAGTGGTGACAGATTACTGACAGAACATTGAACATTGGACTTTTTAAAATAAGGCAAGATGGCTCATCAGGAAGAACTAGAAATACAAAAAGAAATTATGATATTACTTCAAAACATTTATGACATGATGATATAACTGGAAAGACTGAAAATGTGCAACAAGGATCAATGAAGCAAAATAATAAAACCCAAGAAACCAAGGAGACAACTGTGAGTTTACAGGATGAGATAGAACAGACGACACAACAAATAGAACAAAGAGAAAAGGATGAGGAGATAATAAAGTTGGATGAAATAAAGTTGGGAGAAAGTAGAAAAATAGAATTGAATAAATCAAAAGATATTTCTGGAAAAAAGACAGAGGATTTGGCAGACTTATGGGTGGACTGGCAGCAAAAAGTATTGGGGATGGAAATAACAGTTGGGTTAAATATGAAAGATGTAGATAAGGATCCGAGGAAGGAGTATGGGAGGCAAGCCAAAAAGAGAAGAAATGGAACTTCTAAGAAGATGAGAGATGATGGATAGGAAGGATTTTACTTTAAAAAAAAGATTGGCCATACTAAAATTTAGTATTTTAGTATGAACAGGTTGTTAATGTAAGTGCAGCCCACCTCTGGCAGTGTTCCAATATTTGAGGGGCTGTCACAGAGAGGAAGGGACAACCTGTTTTCCAAAGCACCTGAAGGATGGAATAATGGATGGAAAATTATCAAGGAGAGATTCAACCAGGGGTGGGTTTCTACTGGTTTGCACCTATTCACTAGAACCTGTTGTTAACTTTCTAAGCAGTTTGGAGAACTGGTTGTTGGAAGAAATCTCCTTTGTTTTTGGCCATACTAAAAATTAGAGTAGATAAAAAATTTAGAAATAGGGGGAATATTGTCATACATATTTTTACTTTACACACTTAAAGTGAATATTAGAAGTTAAGATCAGAGTTTGAAAAAGGATGTTATTAGGTATGATCAAAAATAATGTTATTACTATTAGAAGGATGTAGCAAATATTGAATAATTGAAAAATGAAATATTACGTGCTAGACCACATAAGTCTGATTAATGTAGTAATTCTCATTGTATCAATATTACTTTTGTATCAAAATGAATGACACTCAGACACCACACTGTCCATAAAATGATACTGATGCTTAAAAAAAAACTTTACAAAAAATGTGTAAACAGTACCACGAGAGACAGGATCTTTTTCCTACCCTGAAGTGAGTAGTAAAACTTTATGTGCTGGGATGTAAGTTAGAGTAATTCCATTTAGTGAAGTTCAAGGAGAAGGAGTCTACATAGCACTATTCATTTGGAATATGGATTCAGCCACTGAATCTGTGACCTGGCTGGATGTTTAGTCAAGCCAGCTTCTTAGGGGAGCATGCAGGAAAAACACGTTTTTGCTAAAACCTATTTTTAGCAGGCATACTTTTCCTGAATTCTATTGGGTATTTGAGATTTTGAGCAATTGGACCTCAGTCATATAACCAAGACCTGTAATATGGCTGCTCTGCGGGATGAAGTTACAGGAACACATTGTTAAGAAAGTAAACATCAGATTCTAATTTCAATGAGATGCATTTAAATAACTTTGTTAAAAATTATGCCCTTAAAATATTTAAGCCTTTTATGGCCTTTTAAACTATTTAGCTAGAAATAAAACCCTATTTATAGAATCACCTTCTTATTGGAATATTTTATTGGTGTGTAGTACAAATAAAACAGATTTTTTTTCATAAGATCAGAAGTTATGTTCTGATCGATGAAATATACATACTAGAATTTATCAAAAATCCTTTATTCACAGGACTCCTTAGACTTATTCTATGAGAAGTAAAGTACCATATATACTTGAGTATAAGCCGACCCAAGTATAAGCCAAGGTACCTAATTTAAGGCTTGGAAACTGGAAAAACTAATTGACTCGAGTATAAGCCAAAGGTGGAAAAGGCAGCAGCTTCAATAATCAAAATAAATACCAATTTATTTGCCAATCCGGCAATCAGCTGGGAAGCGTGGCAGGAAGCCAAGCCAAGTGGAGAAAGGGGCCAGATAAGCGTACCCACATAGTCATCCCCGAATCTGGAGTTTGGGGTCGCAGGATGCCAGGGCTTTACATTCTGCTGAAATGGATCGGCGCCAACAGAAATGTGCTCTGAAACCCTGCCTATCAAGAGCGGCCAACTCCCAGCTAGCTGTCAACAACGCAGAGCAGCAATCAGCCTGGCCTCCGCACATCGTGTTTTTGCACGATCCCAGGAGTGGGGGAGGCATTGGCTGCTTCACCCCCACCCCACCCCCCTGGGATTGTACAAAAATGCCAGGAGCAGAAGCCAGGGGATCTGAAGTCAGCTATCCTTCAATCCCTCCGCTTCTGCTCCTGGCATTTTTGCGTGATCCCAGGGTTGTGGAGGGTGGGGGTGAAACAGCCAATTCCCCCCCTGGTATCATGCAAAAATGCTGGGGATGGGGGTGGGCAGGGCTATGGCAGTATTGGCCTAAGCTGAGGATGACTTTTTCATCACATTTTGGGTGCTGAAAAACTCGGCTTATAGTCGAGTATATGCGGTAGATTCTTTTGTACAATTTCTGTTCATTTTTGTAATTTTTCTTAGAAAATGGTGTCTGCACATAAACATTCAATGTGTGCAACAGAAAAATGATTGCAATCATAGTGTTAAGCTTCTTTTCTAAGGAAAGCTAGAGGTTTTACATTTTTTAATGGTTACAGGTTTTTCTTGCCTTATAAAGTAGCAGTGAGTGAAATGAGAGGCTCACAATATAGTGCTGACATAGCTGATATTTTGTGATTCCTCAAGTTTATAGGAAAGATCAGAGCAGAAAATGTGGGGCTGCTGGTTTTGCAGGCAGCCATGCATACATATAATGTCACTTTCATTTCTGGTTCAAGAGAGAGATGAAGCTCTGAAACTGCCAAAGCAAGAAATTTCAGACATCATTACAAACTCACTATACTCTGATATGGGGGATTCTGTTTCTTTGGCAAGAAGAGTCCATGTACTGTAAGCAGGAGGTTATAAATCTTAAATGAAACTGTTATTCATAAAGTATTTCCACGAGGAGCCCTTTTTTCTGCCCCGTTTAATAAATGTGAAGAACTGCTGACAAGATGATGAGGAAAAGGGGCTAAAAGAGCAACGTTTATGGGCTGCCTTTATGTGATGATATGGATGTCTTTTAATATCATCATATAATGGTTTGCAATAATAAGCTCCTTCCTACAGACAAACATATTGCTGCTTAGCTTCTGGGAAAATCTGCAGTTCCCATAACAAACATGTTTATATTGGCGGGGGAAAAACCCTTGTGATTCCTCACAATAATTATGCTGCTACATGTTGCTCTTTCCTTGAAGATGCCCCTGCTTTTTAGCAACTGATAACCCCCAAAACAGTGGAAGCTGGAATATGGTTGCATCCCAGGATGCTAAAAATATGAAAAAGCAGACTATAACCCAGTCTGTTTCAGGCTTCAAAGATTACAAAGTATGTCTAGTCACATCTTTTTATTTTGAGCAGCAGCTCCCAGTGATATAATTTAAATGTGAGTAAGAGAGCAGGGCTGCCACCTCTCAGTGCATGGAACTAGATTCATGACATTCCTGACTGAGACAAGGGCTGCAGAATGAAAAAGAAGAACAGTTTCAAGGTACTAGATAGATAGATAGATAGATAGATAGATAGATAGAGAGAGAGATAGAGAGATAAAACAAACATCTTATTCAAATTCTATAGTTACTCATTAATACTATACTGTAAGCTCCTTCTTGCTGCCCATAAACTCCAGGGACTGCAAAGAGCTGCTCCTATTTAGAGTTGCTTTGGAAACAGGGATATGGTTGTCATACCCTCTACCTTTAATAAACTTTATAAATACTTTAATAATAATACTCCGACTGTGGCAATTTTTTGAAATAGTTTGAAGTGCTGCAATACTTTTTTAAGAACAAAGTTGAGTGCTTAAAAAAATAGGGACGGATCTATTTGCTCTTGTTGCTGCTGCCTCATAATGCTTGCATTGCCATATGATTCCTTTGGCAATACCCGGAGTTACTTGGTTTTCTCTCTTCCTTTCCAATCTTAACCTGAGATCTACTGTTGATCTATTCTTCCACTCACTTTCTTTCTTTCCAGCTCCTGGATTATTTCATAGAGAGAATGGCATCATTCGGTTGGACCCAAAGGCCTTTAGTGATATCGGGCAAAAGAATATCCAGTATAATGAGTCAGAAGCTGCAGCTATGAATACATTTGCAGCTTCTGGCTGCCTATTATATTGGTATGATATTATCATAACGTTTCTTTTGCCAGCTGTTGAGAAAGGAGGGAGAAAAGGTCTATAGCAGCAGCAACAACAGAAATGGTAAGAGGCCACGAAAGGAGGTGAGATAGATAGGCAAGTCTGGGACTAAATAAGTAAAAAAGAGGAAAGGGGAAGGAAGAGGCTGGAAAAGTCTCTCAAATCCAATAATGTTATTGCAAAGAAATCTATTCTCTTCCCAAAAACTACCTAGTACTTTCCAAACCTTTTGAGGGTATATACTTGAATCAGGTCTTGTACTTTCAGTACTCTTCCATTTTGTATACATGCTTTTTACGAAGGGAACCCATACACACTGTTCGCCCAATTATTAGGCAAGTGACTTTGATCATGTCATCATTTTTATGCATATTTTCCACCTCCAAGCTGTATAAATGTGAATGCTTAGTGGATATAAGCATATTGGGTGATGTGTTTTTATGTAATGAGGGAGAGTGTAGCCTAAGGAGATCAACCCCTGTATCAAGGTGTGCATAATTATTAGGCAGCTTATTTTCCTCAGGCAAAATGGGCCAAAAAAAAGATTTAACTAACTCTGAAAAGTTAAAAATTGTCTTTCAGAGGGATGCAGCACTCTTGAAATTGCTAAGTTGTTCGGGTGGGATCACAGAACCATCAAATGTTTTGTTGAAAATGGTCAACAGCGTTGTAAGAAACATGTTGAGAAAAAAAGATGCAATTTAATTGCCAAAGATTTGAGAATAATCAAACGTGAATGTACTGTCATATTCCACAACTGCAACTTACCTGGAGTGCCCAGAAATACAAGGTGCTCAGTGCTCAGAACATAGCCAAAATAAAGAAAGCTGAAATCTGACCACCACTGAACAAGACACAGACGTTAAAATGGCAAGACTGGGCCAAGAAATACCTGAAGACAGATTTTTCAAAGGTTTTATGGACCGATGAGATGAGAGTGACTCTTGATGGACCCGTGGCTGGATTAGTAACAGACAGAGAGCTCCACTTTAACCCAGCAAGGTGGAAGTGGGGTACTGGTGTGGGATGATATTTAATAATAATAAGATGAGTATCAACTCCCAAACTTACTACCAGTTTTTAGAATACACTTTCTTTGAGCAATGGTCCAGGAAAAAGTCTGCATCTTTCAAGAAGACCATGATTTTTATGCAGGACTATGCTCCATCGCATGCATCAAAGTACTGCACTCCTTGGCTAGCCAGGAAAGGCCTTAAGGATGAAAGAATAATGACATGACCCCATTCATCACCTGACCTAAGCCCTATTGAGAACTTGTGGGCCCTTCTTAAACAGGAGACTTATGGCAGAGGAAAACAATACACCTCTCTGAACAGTGTCTGGGAGGCTGCAGTTGTTGCTGCGCAAAAAGTTGATCATCAACAGATCATGAAACTGACAGATTTTATGAATGGAAGGCTTATGACTTATTGAAAAGAAGAGTGGCTATATTGGTCACTGATATTTTTTTTTTCAAATGTCAGAAATGCTTATCTCTACATTTTGAGTTGTTTGTTTATTATTCTCACTTTAACTATGCAAATAAATGAGCAAGATGGGCAAATTTTAGTTTTTCATTTAGTTGCATAAGAATTCTGCACACTAGTAGTTGCCCAATAATTGTGCACATATAGATATTCTCCTAAGAAAGCCAAAACCTCACCTTTACTTTCTTATATATTCAGGTTGGAGATTTATTAACAGTTTGGATTGACTGAGAGCACTGTAGCTGTTTAATAATAAAATTAATCCTCCAAAATGCAACTTGCCTATATAATTGTGCACACTGTGTCTCCTCTGAATTTTCACTGAACAGTTTACATGAGAAGGCCCTCTTTAAATGACATGTAACACCTCCTTTTTAGTAAACATTAATGGTGCCATGAGCTTGATGTGGGGGAATGAATAATTAGCCAAAAACATCAGAATAATAAATTGAAAATAGTAAATAACCATGCCACTTAAGTAAATAGGTGCTGATAATTTTGTGTCCTGTAAAATAATTCTTGAAATAACACACAAGTCAAGCCTGTTTTTCATTTTATTAATTGACATTCCTTGCTGCACCCAATGTTGTTTTTAACTATAGTTCATGATATAAAAATAGATGTAGCTGTGTTGCTATGGCTCCTTGAATATTTCTAAAACTCTTTTCATTTTCCCCCAGTACATTTTCACTAAAAAAGCTGGTTTATCAAAAGATCAGCTTGGTGCAAGTTCCTCTGAAACTTGCATCTCAAAGAAAAGTATTCCCTGGTCATCAGGAACATCATTGGAAATATTGGAAGTGCTCAGTGTAGCATCTGATCTGAACACAAGTTCAGCTAGAACTTAGCGTCTGGAAATCTTTTGCTTTATAGGTTCACAGTTTGACTAAAGAGTTTGCTTCCTTTTCCAGTCTTCCATTTTATATGCATTTACATTTAAAGTAAATGGCTGTTGTATTATGATCCACTATATATATGTAATTGAACATCATTTGAGCATGTTGATCAGTTTAGATCATAATGCATCAGCCATTTACTTTAAATGTTAAATTTGTATAAAGTGGAGGAGGCCTGGAAAATGAAGCAGACTATTTTTATATTTATATATCTATATCTATCTATCTATCTATCTATCTATCTATCTATCTATCTATCTATCTATCTATCTATCTATCTAT
>JANHFR010003289.1:43595-54181 GCA_032468015.1 Mimophis mahfalensis | reverse complement strand
AACATGAAAGAGTTTGTTTGGGAGTATCGGAGAATTGCCGCCATTCTTACCACCTGGCCTCAGCATATTTTGTTGCACCTGGAGGTCAATTGAATGATCCAAACTTAGGGAAAACACCACACTTGTGGATTCTTTTAATATGGTTAAATTAGCACAGTTTTACTTCAATTTTCTGTGTTTACACCATATACTGAACCATAAACTAGCCACAGAGGCTCAATTTGTATAACATACCAGGACAAAATATGACTAGGTAGCTTGCAATATGATGTGTCATCCAAAAAGAAT
Source organism: Mimophis mahfalensis (assembly GCA_032468015.1). Lineage (NCBI taxonomy): Eukaryota > Metazoa > Chordata > Lepidosauria > Squamata > Mimophis > Mimophis mahfalensis. The sequence goes on along the minus strand of JANHFR010003289.1, from coordinate 53,893 downwards.
GCTAAGGTCAATCCATTAAGTCATATAGTTGTACCCTAGTGCAATTATTCCACAAATTTCCTCTCTATAGGAACAGTACTTAGAATGGGGCAATACTGTTGCTCTTACTCCCTTAACAGCTGGCTTCAGAGCAAAATAGATTATTATAACTTCCTAAAAGAAAAAGATACTGTTTCAAAATGAAACACTTGAGTTGAAAAAAAAATCTATTTTTTAATTTGTTATGGAAAAAACACCTTCACAATTACTTTATAATTTACTATTTCCATATAATGAATTATGGGATTTCAAGCACTTTGGTAAGGATATAGGTACTAAAATAAAGTCTGTTGGGTTTAGTGGGCCTTTCTCCTAAGATTATAAAATACGTCAATTATCATTATTTTAAATCATATGTCTAGTGCAAAATACATGAAGTTCTTAGTTTTCAGTTGTTTTGCTATTATTTATAACAGCATATTATATATGAGGGGGTTTATTATTTAAAATTTATGTGTTTGTTTGTTGGGGCTTTCTTAATTTAATATATTTTTAACTTTTTTTTTACTTTTTTTTAATATATTTTTACTTTATTTTAATTGCCCTGTACACTGCCCTGAGTTCCTTGGGAGAAGGGCAGTATATAAATTTAACTAATAAATAAGTAATAAATATTTTTTTTACATTCATTCTTTTTACAGTAATATTAATGAAAAATATCAGACCTAGATAGAGTATAGGTAAAACATTTTGTAGTTCAAGAAACATAAATAAACATAGAGGAATAAAAAAGAAATAGTTAAGGTTACCTGGAAAGATGTAGTCTATTTTAATCAGAGTACAGAAGAAAATGTGAAGTGACTTTACAGTTTGTAACAATATGAAATAAGTTGGAGCAGTGGTCCCCAACCTTTGTGTCTTGGGGACTGGCGACCCCTCTGTTAGAGAAATGTGCAAAACAAATCATTGAATATTTTAATTCCTGCCACTCTTTGAACAACCCCCACCCTTGTTAAACACCTCAATTTAATCATGTCATAAAGTCTTAGTTTCAGATTATCTATGCTGGATAAGATTTAACTCTGGCACCCTATGGTTATTCTTTTGCAATTATTAAGGAATGAAATAGGAAACAATCTAATTTGACAAATATTTGAAAATTTTCCATTATAAGAAATGATATACACACACCAAAAAAAACCCTAATGAAGTTATTGCACTATTAAATGTTAAAATAATTAACATAGAGGAATTTTGAAAGTAATTATTTAAATTCCATTTTACTCCCTTCTATTTATCTGTAAAATGTTTGGACATCTCTGCACACACATAACATTCCTCTTTTCACCAAAAATGTATACATTGAAAGCCTTGTTTCCAAGTATGTATCTAATTAATTCACATTGCAGTAAGGTGTCCTGAAACAGCTGTTTTATCAACCTGACTTGTCTGTTTTTCATAATGTTGATGAATATTAAGAAATACCAATCCCAGTGGATGCTCACTAAGATTCAAACTTTTTATAGAGATACAGGAGGTTTGTGACATTTCTGTAACAGCAACTTATATAAATACATATATTGAACTTGAGTATATGATGCATGCTCACAGTATTAACACTGCAATAAATTTCTGTACACTATTAGAGTTTGTAGAACAGTCATGATCAATAACAGTACATGATCAGTAACAAAGCCAGTAGTAGCTTACTTTTCACATCCAGCTGTTCCACTGACTACAGTACAGCTAAGCTAAACTATATACAGAGATTATTTGAAGAAACAGGAATTACTTGCAGAGATGAATTTACCTTGAGACAAACTACGATGGCTGTGAGAAATGCCACTAGGATCTGGATTATGAAATACTCTTTCTACTGGGGGTGCTTATCTATTCTCTGTATTGAGATACACACACTTCTGCCCACCACCTTTGACTCTGTGTCATCTTAACTTAGAAGTTCTGTCACCTTGATAAATCTATATTACGTCATCTCTCTATGCCTCCTTGAAGTCCATGAAAAATCGTACTGTTCAGAGAGATACTGTAAATGTGAATGAGGTAGTCTTTTAAAGTATTCGATCCCCAAACATTTAAAATTATAAAGTTTTAAAACAATAGTTCAAATGGGGGGCACAAAATAAATTGACAGCTGACCATCTTGATGAAGAATCTATCTATCTGGAACATTATATCTGATGCATTGTTGGGGATTCCAGACCTATTGAAGCTACTATTATGACTATTCTGGATATCACCAGGTCTTTCTTTTCAGGTAGATAGCTTCTAACACTCCCAGGTGAAAATCATCTATTCCATCTTCAACAAGTTAATTTGATGAAAATTTGTATGAAAAGAAAATAAGTAGAAGAAACAAAAGAAGGATTAAAAGCGGAGATAACATTCTTTCTAGAACTCTATGAAGGAAAAATACACCATACTAAACGATCTTGAAGATGTTTAAGTTTGATTTAAATGTGTTAAGTTAGCCATTTGTGGCTTATTAAACAAACCATGTTTAAGCAAACATGTATAAGGCAAATCTTCGAATGGGACAGGATAATTATAAAAAGAGCATGGCAGGAATAAGTATTTTATTAGTATTTATTACATATTAATCCTCTGTTCATTCTAAACAAACATGGTCTACCTACCTCCTTCAATTCTGAATGATGCTATGAAATAAATAACAATTAGTGCTGAGTAGAAGTCAGAATCATGCCTTCCCTATTTCTAGTCCTAAATTCTGTCCACTATATTGCATTCTGCTTGCTGTTTGCTTTTCCATGACAAGATGCAGACAGTTTGTGCTGGTACCATGCTATGTTAACAGTGTGAAGCAATCAAAATGAGCATATGTCAAACTCTGAATCAGGACAACCAAAAAGTTGAGAGAGCTGGCTCCAGAGATTGCTGGGAAAATGTGACGTGTAGATCCTGATGGCCTCTGTCCCTGATGATTCAGTTATTGTTTGATTTATGTGATCTTGCAGCTGCCCTTGCTTTGACCCTGGGGATGGCTGTGTGGGAAGCTTGTGTCTCTAAGATAGAGTGAAGTGCCGCTCTGTAATGCATTTGGAGCCAGAGTGAAACAGATAAATACGGAAAACCCTCTTTGCTTCAGATGGACTGAAAAGAAGGACTATAAGAGGACTCCCTGGAACAAAGTGGTGTAAGTAATTTTATTCACTTTTGCTTGAGAATTATCCAAAGTTTTTTAAAAAATGCTGTATTTTAGAATCATTATGTCAAGTTTGTCATGTGACTTTCAAAATGTAGAAGTTAATTGTGATGAAAGATTCATCTATTCATTTGCTTTTACTTTTTTTTATTTTAATTATTTTCTTGGTTAGAAATAGTGTGGGAATGTGAGAATCCATGTCTGTCTGTCTGTCTGTCTGTCTGTCTGTCTGTCTGTCTGTCTGTCTATCTATCTATCTATCTATCTATCTATCTATCTATCTATCTATCTATGGTTTTCAACTTTACTTAATGGGCATATTATCTATGTTCTCTTTGAATGAAAAGATTGCTAGAACACATTTAATTTTCACCCACATATGAATTACTTGTCTTGGCTCCTATTATTTGAGAATTGGATATTGAGGTATGGTACATTGACGTAATGAACATTCTAGTCTTTTAAATATAAGGTATTCAGCTGCTTTTTAAGGTTCTCTGCTTGTCCTGTTCCATCTTCTGGACAGAGGGAATTAGTAAACTAACCATATTAATATTATGTTTAACAATTAATTCATTAAACTCACTGAAAAGAAAAACAGTGCATCTTTCCATTCTAAACCAACAACGAAGTACCTAAACTAATCTTGGTAAATAGAATTCTTAGATACAAACATGGGACTACAACATGTAGACAGTCACATTTTATGATATTAAATAAAATGGTAACAATGCTTCTGTTTTAAACAGAACTATATTTGCCTTTACAAAACACTCGAATCTGTTACAATGGGAATGTTTTTGTGATATTCTTCCTAATATATATTCTAAACTATATTATGACTGGTATGTCCAAATAGAAAAACACCAATTTATTTTCACTGGAACATTTCACTTTCATTTCATTTGCTTACACTTTCCATCTCTAAAGGTAACTTTTGATAACTGCTTTTTTCCACACTGATAACACTTAAAAATAGTACCTATATGGAAATTCGGCATCGTGATGACCGTATTAATCACTGTGGTTTGGATAGTATCAGTGACTAGAAGAGAGATCGATATCGATATCCTATTGATTGCAGGAGACAACTATATTTCTCAGTATGTTCAGTATCAATAAAAACTTCTTCTGGGCAGCATCCTTAGAGCATATAAAATGGATGCAATAATTTTACTAAAACTACTGGGGAATTATTTAGATGGAGAGAAAGCAAGCGAAATCTCACATATGAAATGTATTGTGGTATAGTCATGAATACAAACAGTTGTAGATGTGTTTAGTTAATGTATTTATTGTTAATATGTTTGCTTTAAAATAAACCTTGTTGAAAGCTCTTTTACATATTCAAAAGTCTGAGAAAATGTGTATGCTGATGTATGCATGTATGTAATGTTCATGAGTATAAACCACTACATACAACAAGTGTGTGTGTGTGTGAGAGAGAGAGAGACAGAGAGACAGAGACAGAGACAGAGACAGAGAAGAAAGTTTGATTTGATTTTGATTTTTATTAAATTTATATACCGCCCTTCTCCGATAGGGACTCAGGACGGTGTACAGGGCATTAAAATAACCATATACCATATAAGTTGCCATGCATGGCAGGTCATATAGATTTACTTTATTTCTACAGATAATTCTCTGTGTAGATTTTCCTTCATTTCAAATGACTCAAATCTTCAGAGGAATTCATTTCCAAATATGTGTCTTTATAATAACAGTCTTAATTTTAGTCATATTTTTAAGTTTTAAAAGCAGCATGCGGCATGTAAAGGAAAATATAGCAAAGTAATTAAACAATACAAAATAATAACAAGTTCCTGAAACATTATTGATGACATATTTATCAATTCTTCATATTTCTGTTGTCATCATGAAGCTTCAATGCTAAAGCACTGAAAAACTTAAAAGTCCGTTAGAAATAATCACAGTTGTTTATGTAAAATTAAGTTTTTATATGACAGCAGTAGTTTCAATTATTTTTTGTATATCACAGTCTAAAGAAAGAGTTAGGACAGGATCCAAATCAAGATTTGAAACTTTTGCCTAAATCTGATGGTTTTGCAACCTTAGATAGCCCCCACCCCACCATGGAAATAAGTGCGCTACAGAAATGCAGAAATGCTTTCAGCTCAAATTCCTAAAATTCTCTCTGGTCAAGAAATTTCCCTTTTGACACTACTGTCAAAATATTTACGATAGATGTTAATGTACTGTCAATTCAAATATTCTGAAATACTCCCTGGGGGGTCTCCTGTGAGGCCTATGCTCTACATTGTGCAATAAAGCAAGCATTACATTTTTATAGCCATTTATAATAGTTAACAGCTGCACAGTATCTTGCAAAAAAATAAATAATTTTTTCCATGAGATTTTTAGTAATATTCATTACTTTTGAATGCTAAAATATTAAGATTAGTATAGAATAAGCAGCTCCTTTATTTTTCTTTTTTTTGCATGAAAATGAATGGATCCTGCTATTTAACTTGCAGGAGACTTTAATTTGTAAGCTTCCTACATGAATATGTCAAATTGCAACCTTATCACAACTATATCCACCTTCACTTAACACAAATTTAAAGCCATTGTTTTGTGAAACTTTCTTCTATATGCAGAGATGCCAATAAATGTTTCCTTTGGTAACAAAGAAAAAGATAAGTTTTCATTATTTTCCCCTTCCCAATTTAGTTCCCTATACCAGCTTCTTCATTCTGCTCTAGTATTGATTTCTGGAGCTTATATTACAGAGGAATAAGGGATAGAGTAAGAAGAGAGATTCTATGGCACTTGTTTTCCTTAGAGGGTTCAACAAAGAAAACTCTATGCCTGAGATCTCTCCATCTAGCCACTGCATTTAGTGGTAGCTTTCATTGCCTTTAAATCAAAGGTAAATCTTTCATGCACTCAGAACATTGGAGGAAAATTATATTTATTAAAAAGATTGTGGAGAAAGGAAATATTACTTGGAAAGGCAGCTTCCAAAGAAAAGCTATTTTTGTTTGGGCAAAATAATCCTGCCTGTGTGATGAATATGGTTTACAGAGCAGCAATCAAGAATTATACAGGCTATATAATTCCATGGATCTAGTGGTCTCATGTATGACAGCTAGACTCATGAAAAAAGAAAAGGCCCCAACAGCCAGTTCGTACAGTAAGCAGTACTGTCTGACGGAATTCTTCATAAACATCAGATAACTTATTTCCATTTAAGACAGTGCCATGGTGCCTTGCAATTTGCTTTCTTTCAGAGTGTTTTTCAAGATGACAGTGATGGATTTTTTTTCTGCTTTCCTAGCTTTTTTTTGCACCCCTTTCTCTTGCCTACCCCTTCCAGCACTTGAAACCATGATGGTAGAAAAAGAAGTAGGGGGAAAGTTGAACCTTCTTGGTCAGCTATCCCATGGCCCATGAGAGTTGAGTGAAACAGATAACTCAGTGCTATTTACTGGGAAATTGTCTATCCGCTGGGACGTGATCCATTGGACTGAGTACAGTGGAACCTTGGGTCATGACTGTAATTCATTCCAGGACTACGGTCGCAACCCTAACCCTAACCCTAACCCTAACCCGAACCCTAACCCTAACCCGAACCCTAACCCTAACCCGAACCCTAACCCTAACCCTAACCCTAACCCTTCTGACCGGAAGCGAAACTGACTGTGCATGCGCATACCCCCCCCCCAAAATGGCACGAAGGGGAAATCGCTGCGGCAAGGAAAGTCACTGCAGCTGTATTTGATCGCCACCTGAGGATGTGTTCGCGACCAGAGTAGAACATTTTGTAGGTTTTTTGGTCAGCACCCTATTGGTTATGGTCAGAAGCATTCGTGACCCGAGGTTCCACTGTAAATGGAAGTTGCCCAATACTGTAGACTCTTCAGGTGATGTATGGGCTGGTAGTGGCTTTGTCCTATTTTCTTCTATCAATTCCATGGATCAGAATTTGACAGAAGATTAAAGCCATGAGTTGAACAATCTATCAAAACTCACTTCCTATCTCAGTTTGAGCCCAGTATCAGAGACAGGAACAGGGCAATGCTTTTTCTACTGGTAGGAAATCAACCAATTGCTTTGACTTGTTTCACATTAAATTTGTAAGAGGAGCATGCATCACTCACTAGCCTTGTTATTCAGCAAAATTAGACCTTAGCTCTTGTAATAGAGTAAATTATTGTAGTGCAGTTTATGCTGCTTCATAGACCAAAAGAAACTATTTTAAAATAGTTGTTAACTGATATGGTATGCCAATTATTCAAATTGCCATTACAAACACAGCATAAATTTGTTACCTGCAAAATATTGATCTAAAATTCTGTATTCTGAAGGCTGTCCCTGCTATTTATGCAAACTATTTGGATTGTGAAAGAATTGCAAAGCCCATTGTGGCTCCCTACTTTCCACCCATCTATTCTGCTCCCATGAGAAAAAGGATGCTTATATTTACTTCGATTTTGTCACATATGGATAGACAAGATTGGTAATTAAACACAAACTTAAAAACAATAATGGCAGTATTTTAACAAAATGGGCAGCTATGGTTTACAATTACATATCCAACCAGTCAATCTCCTTTTCTTCTGGTGCAGCTATTAAATGTATTTGTAAACTTGCTTCTGTTTTAAATTAACAACCATGTATTATTATATATGAACCCAGAACTGTGATTACTTTTAATTAGGGTTTCAAGTTTAAGACATACATTAGAATTAAAAATTTCTCTAAAATACAACGAAACATCATCTTAACTAGTCTCCTAAAGTATCATTTGAAACTCTGTGCACCTATTTCATTATTTCAGCCTGTTATAACTGATATTTTGATTTTTAAAAAATGGAGCTACTAGTGAAAAGTTTTTAAAAGTTCCTACCGGTGTATAAAGTTCTTTATTTTAAGCAGGTCAAATCCACAATAAAAACTTGTTAAAAACACAAATTGTCCAGATTTGTATTTATGAAAGTTTGTTGATAATCGAAACAAGATTCTGCCCTTTTTTTTAAGGTCATGATGTAGCAAGACAGAAATTTTCTGTCCACTCCTCATTTATTTTTCCTTTCAGTCTGAAAAACAAAAGTGGCCTTTGAGTAATATTTCAAGCTCCATGTTTCAAAAAATATATGGGCCCATGAAAATAAATTGAGATGGGATAAAAACTACTTTTGATTGGACTTATATATAATTAAAAATCTAATTAAATTAATTAACTATGGCTACTCTGATTAATCTCTGCATATTTATGTATTTTCCTCCACTCATATTAAAAGTATAATTTATGGCAACTATTGGAGAGCTTTTGGCATTTGCACTGAAGGTGGTGATCACATCTAACTCTAAGTCACAATTCATGAATCCTATAGTAGAAGAATCTTATGGAGGAAAATTTGATTGATTTGAAGACACAATTATTCCTTTTGTATCTCTGCATTAGTGAATGAGTTACTTAGAGAAAGTGTAGTTTTCTTCAGTTATTCTATATTAAAAATTAATTTGAGACAAAAATCAACAGTTTATTTTTAAAAATGTATATTTGCTGATTAAAACAGGTTAACTAGTTCATGCCCTACTGATCAGTTTATCTTATTGATAAAGTTTTCATGATTCATCTAGTTGCCTCCATTTCAAACTAATATTTACAAACAGATAACAAGTGGCAGCATTCCAACCATGCCATGCCTTTTCACTTTTTGCTACCTTGTACTGGAAGAGGGGAAGAGATGGCTGTGGAAGCAAGGCTTACAAATTAGAAATATCTTTCAAGAATCTGTAAACAAGTATTTCAGATGCCATGGAACTATTTTGCAACCTTTCTAACTCTTAATAGAAGAGTTAGAATAGAAGAGTCTAACTCCAAAAGCTAAACATGCCAATTCAATTGCAATTTTGTTAAAACTAAAAGCATAGAAGCAAATAATGGCTTGGTTAATTCAAAGTCATTAAATGAAATTCAGCTTCAGATATGTTTTTAGTCAGTTCTTTTTTTGTTGTTGTTCACAAGAAATAAGGGAGGAAGCACAGCTATTATTACATTAGCCTTTGTGATTTGAATGTGATGTTTTGGAACTGGTGCAATATCATAAATGATTCATGGCTTTATTAAAATAAAAATCTGCTTAATTAATTTTCATATTTATTTTTCTTCCAATTATCCATGTACAGTCATTAGTGCAACCAAACATGATCATCATCATCATCTCCTTCTCCTCCTCCTCTTTCCAATTTACCTGTCAATACATTTTCCAATACTCTAAAACTGAAATTTGGTATACTACTTGAATACCACCTAGTTTCTTCCCCCTTTCTATTTGTTTCTTTAGTTTTACCCATTTTTCTTGATGGGAAAAAACCTCTGGAAACTAAAAAAAACTCTGATGTTTTGTAAATTTTCCACTGAATCTTTGAAAAAAGAGCAAAAGTAACAACATTTTACTTTACCTTAAAGACAAATTGAAATAAGATTTTGTGACCCAAACAATAAAAATATATCAACATTCATCTTCTCCTTTCTTCATAGCATATAACCTCTCCTGATTTAAGCTTGTGAAGTTGTTCTTATTATTACCTAATTGACTCTTTCAGATTTTTTTTCTCACTCTATTCCCAACTTTTTACATTACTCTCTGCCCTTCTGTCTTTACCATTTCCCTAAGATAAAATTTTCCTATTCTTCAGTTTGTTCTTTTAATTTCCATTAAATATGTAAGTCTTCCTTTCTTACAAAAGCCAGACCATAGAAGTTTAGAATATCTTACAAAAGCCAGACTATAAAAATTGAGAATTACTCAAGCAGTTATATATATTATTTTGTTCGCCCACATTAATTTAGAAAATTGGAGTCACATAAGTCTTCATCATAGGTGCCGCACACTTTCCTGGACAGGGATGTACAAACACAGTAATCAATACTCTGTTAAAGCCAAATTCAGTTGGTGCAATTGTTTTGTGTGGTTTTGCCCTAAAAGACAACTCAAAATCTGATTCTGGTATAGTATTTGCCAATGAGGCTACTTTCTGGAACATTTTGGAGGTCCTAAAACATCTATTGCTGTTATGTATAATGATTATTCTGCCAACCTAGCAGTTCGAAAGCATGTAAAAATGCAAGTAGAAAAATAGGGACCCCCTTTGGTGGGAAGGTAAC
>JANHFR010003289.1:33246-43495 GCA_032468015.1 Mimophis mahfalensis | reverse complement strand
GAGATGAGCACTGCCCCCTAGAGTCGAGAACGACTAGCACATATGTGCGAGGGGAACCTTTACCTTTACCTTTATAATGATTATAGTTGCTTCAAGCTTTTAAAGTTCTGTTTATTTGTATTTTACTATTATTCTTTGTATCTTTTGAACTGTAACCAACAATAAAATATTTTTGATAATGATCAAATAATATTTTAATAAAAAAGAACTAGTAAGCAAATCAAGAATTATATGCTACATTTAAAATCTATTTCCTTACAACCAACAGAGTTCACACACTGACACAAAACAACTCATCTTCTTTAATTTCAAATCCTTTTGGTCAGTTGAAATCTAACATTGTAGACCTTAATGATCATTTGAATAAAAAAAATACAAAGAATAAAATCCAAACTTCTGCTGTAATTATTTTTAAGATGTAGCAGATATTATTTTGCATCATGTGATATAGTACATTTCAAATTATTTAGGATTCAGTAGAGAAGTCTGGATACCAGTTTGAGAATGACCTTTTTTGAAACAGAGAGAATCTGCTATGTTGCCAGTAAATCTAATCTTCTGCTGCTCAGTCCCTCTCAATATTCCAAATTATTGTCAAGGAATTCTGATCCTTTATCAGACTTTCTTTTCTATTCTGTATATATTTCAGCATTTCTTTCAGACTTTATGTTGCTTTTTTCTAAGTATAGGAATGGTAACCATTATTTATTTGTTTGTTTGTTTGTTTGTTTTGATTTCTATACCGCCCTATTCCTACAGGACTCAGGGCGGTGTACAGGGCATTAAAACAACCAAATACATAAGTTAAAAAGTATTAAACTGAACATGCCCTAACAAACAAAGATAAAATTATGCCCTCAATCCAGGCTGGCTAGTGCAAAAAGCCAAGTTTTCAACTCTTTGCATTTTTATGTTTTCTTGATTTCTAGACTGAACTAGTGTTGGCTTTTTCCATTCCCTTTAGCAGTTTTAAAAACTATTGAGATCAGGATGTTTAATTCTCTCTCTTTTTCTTTCTCTTTGGTAGCTAATATCAGGCATTTAAAAATTGGATAACATCACCAGAGTGGGAGGAGGTAGAATTGTTCATCTGCTACTACTGTCATGGGTGGTCTGTTGTTTTTATTTTTTTAAGGAAACTAAGCAACATTACACTATAAAATATCAATTCCATTTGAGACCCTTATGACCCTTGTCAGTATTAGTAAGAAGTTTATTACCAAATTTTAGCAGCAGAATCTCAGAAGCAGAGGTTTCCAAGAATAATAAAATACCAAACCCATAATCATAAAATATACCAAACCAATAAACATGATTTGAGAATTTATTAGAAAGGTGTTGTGTAGAAAGGAGGTCTTCTTTAGGAGCTAAAATAGGCTATACTACATAATTTATATTTCCAACATACTTAATTTTAACTTTTACAGACAATATATAGCAAAACAACATGCTCTGTTGTTTGTATGCTCACTTTGCAATGAAATGATGTCCACATAGTTCATCTATACACAAAACAAATCTATACAGAATAACAGTTTTCAATGGAGGCCTGATAAAGATTTAATCAAATATATTTGGGTGACTAAATTATACTTTGGAGCCCTTCATAGGATTGCCTTTTCCATTTCTTCTTTTCAACATATTTTGTCTCTATAAATTGCTTCTAGAAACCTTCCATTTTGGCAGCAAAATCTTGGCTCTTGAACTTTTAAAATAATTAAATGTAATCCCTTTCTTCAGGTCTGACCTTTTTTCTGAAAGGACAACTATATCCCTATTGAATGAAGCAGTGGAACTGGAACAGAGCATGGCAAATACTTTTGTAACAGTATCTGATGGATACTGCCTTAGTGAGCCAATACAGTATTATGGTGAGTAAAAAAGAGAAATTGCCAATAAAATATGTGTGTTAGTAAAAACAAGAGTTTCTGCAATTGTTAAATACGTGTTCTGGGTCATATATGAAGAATATTGAAAGGTTATCGGGATGCCATTTTAGATTTGGGGGAGTCATAAATAATCCCCCCAATACACATTTAATTCAAAGAAAGATTCACAAATCATGAAGGTTATTCAGATGTTGAATATTTTAATTAATATTAATTCTTCTTAAAATGTTTTATGAATGTCATTTTTGTACTTAATAAAGTACTGCATTGTTATCCTGATCTTTTGTCTTGTTCCTTTCTGGATTATGTCAAGTTCCTTCCTGGATTATATTTTTTAAATAACTGGGGGTTGAATCTCCTTCAAGTATAGGATGCCTTTAAACAGAAGTTTCTCCTTCCATAAGTTTAAGTTTAAGTTAAGTTTATTGAACTTATATACTGCCCTTCTCCCGAAGGACTCAGGGCAGTGAACAAAGTAAAAAACAAACAATACAAAAATTAAAAAAGAATTAGATTACAGTTCAGTAAATAGGACAAACACCCCATTAAAACCAAACAACCTCCCCACTCAATCCAGGCCCTTCAATAGAACAGTGTTCCTGGGAAAATTGATTACATGACTACAACAGTTACTAAAGGGCAAGTGTTTCAAAGTTACTATATTAATGGTTGTACAGTAAAATTCAGCTTACTTTGATTCTACAAAAATAAAGATGAATTCTTCAGAAAAGGATTATTGTCTACAATTCTAAAAGCAGATTCCAACTCTGAAAATAATTCTAGAAATATGCTTAATTTCCAGTTGGTCATTATAAAATGACAATGTCATTTCCTCTGTTTCTTCCATTTTTTTTTTTTTACTTTCCTCTTGGGATGTGTTTTTTATGTTGCTAATTTCAACCATTAGAGACATTGGATACAAGATGGGTGGCAAATAATTGTAAGGCTTTTGGTACAGTAGTACATGATAAACTCCTGTTGAAACTAAATTCTTATGGCATTTCTGGATTTTTGCACAAGTGGATTGCTGCCTTCTTGTCTAACAGATTGCAGAAAGTCAAAATAGGAAACTCGCTGTCTAATCCTGCATCAGTTAATAGTGGTGTTCTGCAAGGCAGTATTTCCTGCTGTATATCAACAATTTATGTGATCAGGTTAAAAGCAGTTGGGTCCTTTTTGCCGATGACGTAAAATTATTTAATACTACAGATAAGTGTGTTGTTTTGCAAAGTGATCTCGATTATGTGTCTGAATGGTCATCTATTTGGCAACTTCAAATTTCGATTAATAATGTTTTGTATATTGGTAAATGTAATCAGAATGTTAAGTGTAAGCTAGGTGGTATTGATCTAGCAGATGACCCTCAGTTTGTTAAGGACCTAGGTGTGCTCATCTCTGATTATCTATGCTCCAAAGTTCATTGTAACAACATTGCTAAAAAGTGCTAAGAGTTGTTAACTTAATTCTATGAAGTTTCTTTTCTGGAAACGTTGTATTGCTAACTAGAACTTGTAAAACCTATGCTAGACCAATCTTGGAATACTGTTCAACTGTTTGGAATCCCTACCATATATCTGATATTAGTACAATCGAGCGTATTCAGAAGTACTTTACAAGAAAAGTTTTGCCCTCTTTTGCTCATAATTGAATTCCCTACACTATTAGGCTTGAAATTCTTGGTTTGGATAACATGGAATTGCATTGCTTGCAGTCGGACTTAGGTATTACATACAAAATTGTACATAGTAATGTTTTACCTGTAAATAACTTTTTCTGTTTCAGTCGCAATAATACACACATAAGCAACTGTTTTAAACACAATTGTTCTAAACTTGACTGTAAAAATTATTTTTTTTGTAATAGAGTTGTCAAAGTCTGAAACGTTCTATCTAATTCAGTTGTCTCAGCTACAAATTTTCACACTTGTAGTCACAAATTGACTTCTGTGAACCTCACTTCATATTTAAGAAGTCCATAAAGAGGGTTTGCATAAAGTGCACTAAAGAGAAGACTATTGTCCCTGTCATTTTATTTTTATATTATTTGTGTTTTTGTTTTTGTTCAACAAATTATAAATAAATAAAAAATAAATAAAATATGTAACTCAGATGTGGAGGTTGGTTTTTTTTTTAAACCAAATAGCAAAATTTTAATTAGATGTAGAAATATTACAATAGTTTACAATTAAACATGTCAAATTCTAAATTGTGATTTTTCTCAAAACAATGCAGATATCTTGCCAGAACATATCAGTTATCCAGTGCAAGACCTTGACTTCCAAGCTGCTCCATACTGCCAATATTCAACTGTTCAGTTCCCTCCTGTATTACAGACACCATCTCCACAGACGCATTACAATTCATACAGCTTGGACCCTCAGTTCAATGATGGTCAATACATCATCAATAATTGTGAACACAGTAAACCCACCTGCATGGGTGCCCATCATGATGGGGGAGGATACCTTGGACAGAAACGACCCAGGCTTACTCATTCTGCCTTACGAATAAAAGGGCAAGAAGAGCTCTGCGTAGTCTGTGGAGACAAGGCTTCAGGATATCATTACAATGCGCTCACCTGTGAAGGCTGTAAAGGTAGTAAAAATAATATTGTATCTTAAGTGGGATTGGCATATGAAAGGTTTAGGAATGAAATGCCAAAACTGATTATTCAAAATATAGGAGATGAGTTAAGAAGATAATGGGACTGACATTGGGGCTGGAAAACTGTAGGATTGTAATGTCTGATCATATTATAGGGAGCAAATTATGTTCTGTTCAATTGCAAATGACATAATTGATAAAAGTCAGAGGACTTTAGACAGTTTGATGGTATTATTGCTGCAGGAGTAAAGATCAAAAGCAGGAAGCTTGGGGCTGTTCAGAAAATAAAGTAATGAGGGTACTGAAGACGAGCAAACTTAACCTGGAGATTGTCTGTTATTTGCCCCTCAATATAGCCTTCAGCAATCTGGTCGCTGCCAGTTACGCTAAACAGGCCGAGTACTGACATGCAAATGTTCAAATTTTCATCAACCTTGAAATTTAATAAGCAAATTTTCTTATTGAACTTCAAAGGGAGTGAAAATTTCTATTGAGAGGGAAATATCAGATAATCTTCAGATTAAATTTGCAATGAATATTCTCAGAAATTCAGCCTAATCTACTCATGAGGTGATGGTGAGGGGATAGGCCTTTCTAAGCCTACCTTAATGACAATATTATCATATCTTACTTATAACATCCATGTAATTCAAAAGACCCCTTGAGTTCAATGGAGCTCATTTCTTTCTAAGAAATTCTATTTTAGATTTCTACAATTTTTTTATCTTATTTGTTGACATGCTATTTTTCTGCAAAATATTACCTTAGTATATTAAATCCTGCAAATTAAAGTACAGTAAATTGCTGATATATAGTTCCTTTATTATTTGTCATAATCTGAAATAATTGTTGCAAGGATTTTTTCGACGGAGTATCACCAAAAATGCAACATACAGATGCAAGAGTGGAGGTCATTGTGAAATGGATATGTACATGAGGAGGAAGTGTCAGGAATGTCGCCTAAAGAAATGTAAAGCTGTGGGAATGCTGGCTGAATGTGAGTGCCAAAGCTACTTTTCTCTGGTTTCTGATGTGCTACTTAGTTTAGGAACATTTCTGATAAGTTTCATATCATGGAATAGAATAAATTAACCAAATATAGTAATTGTTAATACAATTTCAATTTATGTGGTTTACAACAGTGCCACTTATTTTACAATGTAATGTAAATATCAACACAGTTCTTAAATATGCTTATGAATTTTGGTATAAATTTTTATAGGCTTGCTAACTGAAGTCCAATGTAAATCAAAACGACTTAGAAAAAAAAGTAGCTTCCTTTGCAACATCAAAATGGAAGATGAGGGAATGGACAGCAAGCATGTATCTTCTACAACCAAACCTTTAAAAGTAGGGTCATATTTCATACGTTTTAAATATTTTTAATGTTTTATACTTTTATATATGTTTTAATTATATTAACTATTATTTATATTTATATAATATATAATAATAATTATAAAAACATATTAATTATAGTATTTGACACTGAAGTAAAGCCTACCTTTTTTACAAAGGTCCAGGAAAGGATGGAATTTACTCCTGCAGAACATGAACTCATTGATCACATTTTGGCTGCTCACCAGAAATGCACAATTCCAATGGAGGAAGCAAAAAAGTTTGTATGTGCTCTTAAATTAATATTGCCAAGATGATGATGATGATGATGACGATGATGATGATTTTGAGAAGGGGCATGATACTTCAGCAGTTAAAGACACTGACATTGTCAGCTGGAAAGCTAAAAAGCTGACAACCTGGTTCAAGATGCAAGTGCCACACAGCCCCCAGCTCCTGCCTACATAATAGTTTGAAAGCATGTAAATGCAAGTAGATAAATAGGTACCATTTTGATGGGAAAGTAAAAGTAACAGTGTTCCACGCGCCTTGGCCCCATAACCATGCAAATGTCTGTTGACAATGCTGGATCCCTCAGCTCTTAGTCAGACACTATTAAAAAGGGGAAACCTTTACCTTTATTTTTTAAAGAAATGTGTATTCCAAGTTACAAATGGCATGTAGGCTCATTCTAAATATTTTAAATTAGTTGCAGGAAAATACTAATCCTGAAGAGAATTTTCTACGTCTTTCGGAAACAGCAATGGTTCATGTGCAGGTCCTAGTAGATTTTACAAAAAGACTCCCAGGTAATATTTTTTTAATACAGCATTTTACAAGCTACTTCTGATCAACCTCTTTAGCTGACTCAAAATACGTACTTTATACCAAATTATTCTCCATGGCCCCAAGTGGCAGCACTTGGATAACTGGATTTGGAAGGCGAGATATTACCAAAACATCCTAGAGCACAGTGGCAAACTACAGGATTTCCTTACTTCATGCAAATTTGTTTTATTTTTTTAAAAGTTGTGTTTTCTGCCAGCATAAACAATTTGCACCAAAGGTCTAGAAACATATAAAGATTCTTTCCAAATCCACCTGAACATTTTCTTACTAAAACTCTTTTCTGCTCTCACTCATGTGTTTACCAGTGTTCTGTATTTATTCTAGCTGTTCGTCCAGTCTTTCATTTATTTCTGTTCCTGCAAATAGCCACTATTACTATGGAATTAAAATGCCTATCAACATCTTATCCATTAGATCTTAAATTGTCACTTATACCATCTACTCTAGCGGTATTCATAGGGGGTCAAAAAGTCAAGATAGTGCTTGAGGCAGCGTAATCAAGTCCACACCCCTTTATATGTGTTTGCAGTATCAATGCTTTTAAGAAAAGCTTTAGTTGTGCTGCTGTCTTAACTTTTCAACATCTCTTCTGGACACTGCTGCTCTAGTTCATGTATTAATAGGTTTGGGCCAGTGGTGGTATCCTACCAGTTCTCTCCGGTTCCCGAGAACTAGTAGGGCAGATTGGGGTGGTTCACTGAACCAGCAAAAACCACCCCCGGCTGGCTCCACCCACTTGCCCCCACCTGCACCCATCTGCCCCTTCCCTTTTTTTCAAGCTCTGCTGATACACGCGGCAGAACTAGCCGCCGCACATTAAGCAGAGCTCCGCTGTTGAAGTTGCGTGCCTGCACGTGCGTGCACAAGCTGGCTTCCAAATCGCTCCATTTTTTACTGTTGGCTGGGGGTTGAAAAGGAGGTGCTTCCCGGAGCGCTCCGGTAAATGCCTCCTTCTCTATCCCCAGCCAACAGCAAAACAAATGGAGCGATTTGGAAGCCACTGGGCTTGCCCGGGTTTTCCGTGTGAAGGCATGAGGCTCTTCGAGCCCAGGCAGGGAACCACTGTTGCGATCTATTTCTGTTATTCAAAGCAGCCTGGAAGCTGCTTTTGGTTATGCTTTTTATACTTCTTGACACTGCATACATTGAAAAATAATAATTGTAGGCTATTTTATGGGACACAGATTTGACAAAGATATCAAAATCAGCTTAAATATATGCTGTCCTTGTCCATTTCAATGAGCCTGATGAATTTTAACCATTGTACTGCTGGATCTGGAAAGTTCTTCTGGTGCTTTTATCATGGCAGTGATACTGTATAGTTTTCCACTTTCCACTTTCTATAAATCAGTAGCCTCTCATGTATTCATAAACTTATTAAGTATTTGGAATTCCTTTCAACTCTACATATAAAGTTTAAGTAGTAGCTACAGTATAAAATTGTATAGGCAACTTTTTTACATTTTCATGATGCACAATAATTTGAACAATGCATAATATTTGAAATATCTGCCATGGTTCTATTTAGATTCACAATTTTCTTTGTCACAGCATTCAGTATCAGAGCTTCTAAGATTACTACAGCTCTGGATGTTTCCTACTGGCTAAGTGGGACTAATTTCCATTCTTCTTTCCTTCTCTTCAAATTACAAGTGGAAGAACGTTGCTGGGCTAGCAACGTTTAGAAGTTAGCCCCTTTAACTCACTCCCTGGAAAGTTCACGAACCTTTCTGACCCCCTTTGGATCTCTCCAACATAGAATGTTTATGATGGAAAACAACATTTCTAGCAACAATTTTCATATCTGAGGCTGTAAAATCTTAAGAGATGGAATCAAAAATATTACAATCTTCAAATATGATGAATAAAAAAACTTTTCAGAAAAGGTAAGTAAAAGGTAAATTATCCTTAGTGTAATTTTATCTATTTCTTTATATTATAGGATTTGAAAGCTTAGGCAATGACGATCAGATTGCACTATTAAAAGGTTCTACAATTGAAGCCATGTTTTTACGCTCAGCACAATTATACAATGAACAAGGGATTGAATATCAAACACCATTTCATGAAAGTAAGTTTTAACATTACCGTAGCATTTTTATTTTGTGTTTATAAAGAAGTGGCCCAATGCTTACTATAAAGCTTGTCCCCTCAGTGCCCTTTCTTTTGAATGACCTTTCCCTCTAACATTGTATTTAAGCAAATATTTTTGTAATCTGACTTATTCTGATAAAAATATTTTTAAAAGAATATTTGGTTATTTTGTTTTTTATTGTAGATCATATAAATTTTTCTGACCATACTATATATGGCCAAAATAAAAGTGCTTATCCCACAGAAATGTCTCATAGAGAAGAAAGTCCAACATCTACTAGTACAACAGGTAATGGGGCTTTGTGATATATTTAATAAATGGCTAAATAAATATTTAATTTAAATCTATCTAGTTTCAAAAAGTAAATGAAATATCTTGAAAATTCTTCTGCTGAATTTTTAATAATGAAATATAACTCTGTTCTTTTTGATTTCATTCAATCAATTATTTGGATTTAGCATCTTGATACCTCCATCATGTATATTTTTTAATTTTTTGAATCCCAGAATCATCTTTGGCCACTTCAACCTTTATTTGCCTTTTTTCTAGTATCTATTTTACTTTGTTAAATGTTTCCTCTTTATTTCGCACCCTCATTTCTCACATAGTTCATCACCCCAATTGTTAATATGTCACATGATCTACTTTTTTTACTGACTTCTTAAAATTATCACTATACAAATAAACTATCATTTAGTAGTTTTTTTCTTGTTCTTCTCACACTAGTGGATGATGGTAGTGTGAGTGTTATTATTTTATCTGTGTTTTTCCAAAAAGAAGGTCGGCTCTTATTTTCTTTTGCCCCCCCCCCCCCCCCCACCACTGGCTAGGCCTTCTTTTTGGCAGGAACTAATTATTGACTCTCGATGGCACTGACAGCCCTGCCCAGCAGGAGCATGCTGCTGGCCCACTTCTTCTGTGGCTGCTGGCCGCCACTCACACGCATCGCCCCAGCCTCCATTTTACCTTCAGATGCCTGCTGGAAGGCATCTGCAGCTGATAAAAGAGCTCCAGATCAATCCGGAGCTCTATTATCAGCTGCAGAGGGTTTTCCAGAAGGCTCTGGCAGTGAAATGGAAGCCAGGGGTGCCACACACATCCATCCAGAGCCCGTTTCACAGCTGCAGACGGCTGTCCAGAGGGCTCTCATGGTGAAATGGAGGCCAGGGGTGATGTGTGCAAGCGGCGGCAAGCAGCTGCTGAAGAAGTGACCACAGAAGAAGGCAAGGCTGGTGTTGGGGTGGGAGAGGCATGGTAAGTAGGGCAGCCCCACCACCCCATCCCATCCTAGCTTATTTTTTACCTGTGTGCCTTGCCCTGCACCCTGTACCTATGTGCCTTGCCCTGCACCCTGGGGTGGGTAGGGTCTTAATTAGGACTAATTTTGTGAGTGGGGCTTGATGTCCCGGTGCCTGGAGGTGGTGTGGGTCTGGATGGGGAGGAACAGGCTTCGGCTCAACCCGGCCAAGATGGAG